>PVLA01008922.1:0-82250 GCA_004027455.1 Hydrochoerus hydrochaeris
CTGGAGTCTCCACCCTCGACTCCATATTGAGCATTACATAAAAACATACACATGTGAACTACACAAATTACAATTATCAGTAAAAACATTTCAAGATCCCCGCGCCCAATTCCCACATGCGGTGTCCTTTTCCTGGAGAAGCGATTGTCACAATGTGTGGATGGACTAGGACGCGGCATGGACAGAAAAGGGCGCCGCAAAAAGAGAACGGTTGTTCTTGGGAGAGGTGTTACATTCAGCAAAAGTAACCAGAACGCACTTCGATGTTGTTTCCTTCATTTGTTCAGCCAAGGACCTGTTTTAGGTCAGGATTAACAAACTTTGGCCTGCTGGTCAAATCTAGGCTGCCGAAATTGTGTGTGGGATGGGGGAACTATTAGCCTACCCCAAAAGAGTGAGACATAAAGCATTTTATGGACTTCTGTTTTCTGGAAGAGATTCTAGAAAATTGAGATTGACGTTTGATAGAATTTACCAGCGAACCATTTGGGCCTGGTACTTTCTTTTTTGCAAGATTATTCATTGTTTATTCAACTTATTTCAAAGGTACAATGTGGGCCTACACAAATCATCCATTTCTTCTTCTGTGAGTTCTAGCAGATAGTACTTTAAAAGAAGTGGTCTGTGGGCTCTAGCTTATCAAATTTGCAGTTGTTCATAATATTCCTTTATTACCTTTCAATATCTGTGAGATCTATGGTGACATAAAAATTAGTAATTTTGAGTCCTCTCTCTTTTTTTCCTTAGTTATCTAGCTAGAGGCTTAACAATGTTATTGATCTCTCCAGAGAACTTTTTTCTTTTAATTTCTTATTTTCATTGATTTCTATTCCAGTTTTTGTTATTTTTTTTCTTCTGCTTACTTTGGACTTCTTTTGACCTTCTTTTTCTAGTACCCTAATGTAGAAGCTCATACCATTGATTGTAGATCTTTCTTCTTTTCTAATATGTGTATTCAATTCTATAAATTCTCTCTAGAATCACTGCTTTTACATCCTGAAAATTTTGTGGTTATATATTCATTTTAATTTAACTCAGGTTTAATTTTCTCTTGAGTTTTTTTTTTTTTTTTTAACCAATGTGTTATCTGGAACTATTGTTGTTTAACACCTAGGTACTGGGAAACATTCCTGCTATCTTTCTGTTATTCATTTCTAGTTTAATTCCACTGTGGACTGAGAGGAAACACGGTGTGATTGCTCTTACTTTACAGTGCCTAAGATGTGTTTTACGGCGCAAAATGTGGTCTCTTTGGGGAAATGTTCTCTCAGAGCTCGAGACAAAGTGTGTTCTGCTGCCGGTTGAAGCCGTGGTGGCTCTGGATTATACCCAATGGCGCTGCTGAGTTTGGTTTGATCCTCACTGATTTTCTGCCCACTGAACCTGACCTTTGGTGCTGGAGGGTGTCAGGAGCACTAATTATAGCATCTGTTTCTCCCTGGTTTTCCCCATGTATGTTGATGCGCTGTTTTTAATGCACATACACTAAGGGTTGTTATGTCTTTTCAGAGTATTGACCTCCTAACCACCGTGCAGTGCCCTCATACATTTCCTTGCTCATTTGCGATAGCAGCTTCCCTCTCTTTGGATTAATGTTAGCATGGTTTATCTCTCCCTATCCTTTTAGCTCTATAAATCTTTATGTTTAAGGTGAGTTTCTTTTAGGACTTGTGTTTTGGGTCTTCTTCACCTCCTCTCATAGTGTGTATCATTTGCAATGTGTATTTCAGCCACTGGAATCCAAAGTGATTATGGGTACAGTTGGATTCCGATCCATCACATTGCTACTGTTTTCTATTCATTGCCCTTATTCATTGCTCCTATTTTTGCCTTCCATTCTTTTCCTGGCTTTTGTGAGTCTGAGCACTTACATAAGTCTATTTTCTCTCCTTTCTTAACATACATTATAATTTTTTTAATTTTATTTTAAAGAGGGTAAAACTAAACAGAACAAAACCAATCAGAAGAAAACATGTAAGAGACACAGATTTCAAAGCAAGACAACAGGAGATCTTCACTGTCTATCATATTGTCTTTTGTTTTCTTCCAAATAGTTGTCCATATCTTCACACACAATGAATTCATATAAAACAGCATAGTATAGAACTCGTCAGAACAGGACGATGAAGGCATTTTAGGTCTTCAAGACCAGACAATAAGGAAATCAACAATGGCTGCCATAATGTCTTTCGTTCTCTTCAAAATAGCTGACAATACCTTCATGTATGTTGAAATTAAACAATGCAAAGCAGACTAAAATCACTCTGAACAAAGAATAACAGTATTGCTGGATTTCACAGCATGATGCTATGGAATCAGCACTGGGTACCATAGTGTCTCCTTTTCTTCGAAGTTACATTATAATTTTTAAATATTTTTTTTAATTTGTCACCCTGGAGTTTGCAGTATGTATTTATAACTAATCCATATCCATTTTCAAATAACACTGTACTGCTTTTTTATAAGTAGTATGGGTACCTTCTGATGGCAAAAAAAAAAAAATTCAAATTCTTTCCTGCACCCTTGGCATCATTGGTGTCCTTCATTTACTTTTACACAAG
This sequence comes from Hydrochoerus hydrochaeris, assembly GCA_004027455.1. Classification (NCBI taxonomy): domain Eukaryota; kingdom Metazoa; phylum Chordata; class Mammalia; order Rodentia; family Hydrochaeridae; genus Hydrochoerus; species Hydrochoerus hydrochaeris. The sequence goes on from PVLA01008922.1 coordinate 2,562, forward strand.
CACGTACACAAACACACACATATATTTTTACATATCATTGCTACTATTTTAAACAGATTGACCTATTAGATCAGTTAAGAATAAGTAGCTAAAATTTTTTTGTTTTACCTTCCCTTATTTCTTCTCTGATGCTTTGCCTTTTGTTATGTAAATGTGCATTTCTGACTTATATCATATTTTCGTCTCTCTGAAGAATTTCTTCTTCTACACTTCTTGCAAAATGTATCTACTGGCAACAAATCCCTTCAACTTCTATTTGTCCAAGAGACTACGTCTCCTTTCATTTCAAAGAATACATCACAGACTATTGAAGTCTAGGTGGCTGGAGGTTTTCTTTCTTATTTGAACAGTTTAAATATCTCAAGTCACCCTTTTACTCCTTGCATGATTTCTAAGAAGTCAGACATTAGTCTTCATTTGCTTGTTTATGATAGATTAGTTGGTCTCTCTCTCCATCTTCTCTCGGGAATATTTTCATTGTTTGACTGACAGTGATATGATTTGATATTCAGTACTATACTTTGATTAATAATTTTGTAAAATCTTAGTTATTTTGCTTCAAATATTTCTTCCATTCCTTTCTCTTTCTTGTCCTTTGGCAAGCCGATCACATATAAATTATGCCTTTTGTAATTGCTTACAAATTCTTGGACATTCTGTTCATTTCTCTCCATCTTTTTTGTTTGTTTGTTTGTTTGTTTGTTTGGGACATTTCTATGGCTCAGAGATGCTTTCTTTGTCTATGTTTAACCAACTAATGAATCCATCAAAGGCATCTTTTATTTCTATTAGTTTTTTTATTCCAATCATTTCTCTTTTGTTCATTCTTATAGTTTTCATGACTGTGCTTTTATTATCAATTTTTAAAATTAACTTTATCGGTACATTTTAGTTATGCATAATGATCATATTCATTATAAGGAATTTGTACCTGTACAAAATGTGTTTTGATTCCTCTTTTTATATTGTTGATTTGTTCTTGAATGCTGTGTGCTTTGCCCATTAACATTCTTAGCACATGAATCATAGATGTTGCACATGCCTGTTTTAATAATTCCAATGTGCCTGCCAAGTGTTGTTCCCATGCTTGCTTGTCTCATCAAACAGTTTTTACTTTGAGTTTATTTGTTTTTGTTTTTGTTTGCTCTGTGCCTTTTAGTACACCTTGTAATCTCTTTCTTGAAAATTGTGTGTGGGGCACTGGTGAAGGAACTCTGGCAGAGAGGCCCTCGGTAACTCGGTGGTACCTAGGGGGAGGTGAAGGATCCTGTATTCCTGTGATTAGGTCTCAGTCTCTCAGCAAGCCTGTGCCTAGGACGTGAGCGTCACAAGCATTTCTCAGTTTTTTCCACACTTAGGTGGGAAAGGATGGCTAAAAGGTACTGGAGTTGTGTATTTTCCTTCCAAAAAATCAGTTAAGATCGAAACAAGCAATCTTTTAAGCTCTGGTAATATAGTCTCCCTAGAAGGAAGAACTTCTTAAGAACAGAATGCTCCTGCATATTACACAACTGCTCCCCCTGCTGGAAGCACAATGGAATTTTCTCTGCTACTCACCAATCTTGGCTGAACTGCTGGAGGTAAAACTCGCTAAAGCCTGCGCGCTGCCAGGGACTGTCCCCTCCTAACAATTTTACCTCTCATGTTCCTTCACACTGAGATTCCAGCAATTCATCAATCACAATTCAGATTTCAGACCCCAGTACTGGTTCCCTCAGAGGATTCTGCTGATGGAATTCTGCTGTGGTTGGCCGTGATCCTGTGTATCCTCCTGTCTCTCTAACTCGGAGCAGCAGTTTTCCCTGTGATCTTACTTCTCTAACAAAACTAAGGAGAACCCTTCATTGGCTCAGTTAGTTCCTCTTTTGACTTGTTACAGCAAAGCAGTGACTTTCAAACTTAATCCATACCAGACAAGAAACTGGAAAAAAAATTATTGGAATACAATGGCATTCATTCACTCATATATTTCCTACATCTGCATCCATATTAGGGTAGCAAGTTGTCACAGAAACCATATGGCCCACAAAGCCTAAAATGCTGGCTCTGTGCCCTGCTATGGAAAATATTTGCTGGTCCCTCTTCCAGGTAAGAGGCATTTTCTAATATGTAAAGAAATACCTGCCTTTGTAGAGTTCATATTCCAAAAAGAGGGACAGGTAGTAGAAAGTAATAAATATCAGGTCATGTGTAGTGCCAAGAGGAAAAATAAGAAGAGATAATGGGTAGACTGAGAGAGAGGGCGACAGGCACTTTGGTCAGGATGGTGGCATGATGTTCCAGCAGAGATGGGGGCTGGAGTGACAGAGTATGCCTGGGCTGGCTTGGAAATGTGCTTTTCAGACAGAGAAGAGGAAAGGCACCAAGTGTTTAAGAAGAAGCAGCAAGAGCAAGGAGTGTAGGTGACGATGGCAGGGAGCCCAAAGGATGGGCCAGGTAGGAGACCGCTGTGTTTAATTAGCACACACCACCAGAGCACGTTCCATAACGCCTTTGAGTACACTTTGTAATCTCCTCAGTCGCTGAGGAGGGTGAGGGTGGCAGAATCACAATGTTTGCATCTGCTGAAAGAAATCGAAGAGGTGAACAGGGCAGCAGCCTTGGGGTGGAATTTAGGGGCAATTCTGCAGAGGAATCTCAAAAGAAGCCCCCTGAGGAACAGCGGGTGAGGGTGTGAGGGGAAACAGGCAGAAAGGGGGGCCCAGCCTCAGCCCTGTCTGTGGGCAGCTCTGCAGTGTCAGCATTCTTAGTTTTTTCCTGCTTTAGGGAAGCAGGCAGTTGGGCTATCACATTTCCAGCAAGAGAGGGAAAATTTCTTCTACTTGCCTGGGTCCTCCAGTAGGAGAGCTAAAAATTAGACTGACAACAAGCAGGTTAACAAGAAAAAAAAATGCATGTATACATACAGCTGTTCATACACGTAGGAGAAACTAGTATGGGTAAACCCGAAGGGTGGTTAAAACTTGGACTGCCTAGCATCTTAAAAGATCGATAATTTTTTTAGAGAAACAAAGAGACAAAGGAAAAGGGACTTAGACTTTGAGGGGGTGGCAAATAATAAGGTAAGCATATGGAGAAAATAAGGAAAGGTATGGCTGGTCAATGAGGCGCATTTGTGTTGACTCTGGAAACCTCCATGGAGTTCAAGGTGCTGTCCCTTTTCTGGCAGCGGTTTGTGGGGAGGATCTCCTTCACCAGGGCAATTAAGGTACTGGAAGACAGCTGCTGATTTTGATGTTCTTTGTCGTGGTCGGTGAAATTCAATGCAAAAACAGTGGTGGACGTTAATGCCCCACTATGCGCCTTAGCTTTTGTGTAGAGCCCGGATTCCAGTCCTGTAGCCCAGCTGCCTAAACTGCCTGTGAAACACGGGGCAGTTGCTTTTACCGATCTCCACACCAGGAGGCAGAGTTGAGGTCTTTTGAAAGCTTGTGTTTAGCTCTTACAATAGCTGTGCCTATTTTAAAACGGGAGGAGATAGGGCGCGTTCCGGGTGGTATGCTGGGGAGAAGAAAAAGAAAATAGAAGAGAAAAAATGGAAACAAAGTGTTTGTAAACAAGAGGGGAGGAAAAGGGGTTGAAGGGAGGGAACAGAAATGGGAATAATAGGAGCAAACTATAGCATGTTCAGGTACAAATCCCCTGATGAACATTATATCTACAATGTCCCATTAAAATTTTTTTAATTTCTTAAAAATACAAGCAAGCCAAACCGGTAACAACAAAAGCAAGTCCTATAATATGTGGTTACCCCCAGAGAAAACTGCCACTTGGCATTTGACTTCTTATCATTTTCTGATTAAAAACCTGCTGTAAAATAAATATAAGGTGCTACCTATTTTCCTGCCCTATTTCATTCTACTCCACTGAGGACAGTTTTTGAGAATCCCTTTGCATTTTTTCTTTTAATTAACCATATTGATACGTTTAGATATATATAATGATAACAGTCTGCACATCGAATTTGTACGTGTACATGAGAGAACTCGATTCTTCTTTTTTCCACATGGAAGCAGGAAGGTATCCTGCATTGTTGATCATCCACCCTCTAATACACGCCACAATTTTCGATTTCCTGGAACAGAACGTTGGTCATCATTAGTCACTTTTAAAGTTTTATTGGGCTCATGTAAAATCTTTCAGGCCCGCGTGCCCAGTGGCCAACGCAAAAAGCCCTGGTGTTCCCTCCTCCCACGCTTTGACCTCTGGTGGCTGAGGGCTGGCATCGGTGCCCCAGGACCACGCTTCCGGTGGGCTTGTGTGCCCGTGTGGCCCTCGCCATAAACTCAGGCCTCGAGGAGGACAGGAATGGTTTGCAGCTACCCCTTCTCAGGCCCTTCCTGTGTCTTTGCCTGGAAAAGATCATGTACCCTCGCTTCGCCTTGGCTTGGACATGTGGGCAGCTGTGCTGGGTTAAACGGTGAAGTCTGACCCATCAATATGGAGAGCAGCACAAACAGGCCTCCAGCAGGGGGCGCCTTCTTCATCTTATCTGAGGAGTCAGACCCCCCTCAGAGGCCAGCAAGTCAGTTTGCAAATTCAGCTGCTGATCTGGGCCTGGAAAAGCACAGGCAAATTCTTCTTTAGGAGAGAAACCAGGTAGAGCTCCTTGCTAGCCTGGTATCATGTGTTTCTAGTGCCCTACTACACAAAGCCTAGGTGACTGGCAGCCAAAGCAAGCATAGGTGCACATGCACACACACACACACATACACAAACACACACACACGTACACACACACACCATCCTGGACCTTCCCACCTCTGGGCTGAACCCAAACTTTCCCAATAACAGGAATGAGGCAGTGAAGACACATCATTAATTTACCAAATCTGTACATGCTTTACTTTATTCTCCATCACCCTGAAAATACTGCCTTTGTCTCTCTCATTCTTGTTTCCATTACCAGCAGCATCGATAAAGGAGCCACCGCTGGACAGTTTAATTTATTAGGATTGTCAGGGCCAATCTTCTGCTGATGATAGGACACAGTGCAAGTGACCTGTCTAGCAAAACAAATTTAATCTCAGTGATTCAAATAGTGTTTCAGCAGCTTCCTATAAATTAATTCATTTTAGAATCCCCCTATTAATCTCGCTTCTACTTTAAGAATATGTGCCCCACATCACACTCACATTTATCTTTTTCAAAATACCCTGTCAGGTGATACTGGGAAGATATTTGATATTTAACATATTTGTCCTCTGGGTTCATAAACGAGATTGAAAATCAAATGGAAACACATTACTTAAGATCATGAGGGTCTGACCACCTCATCCCAGAGAGACAACCAGGGATGCTCGCCAGTTCGAATCCACTCCAGAAATGAGCATTTTCACCCTGCGCTTTCCCACTGCTTGCACATTCTTTGAGACTGCGAATCATCTTGACTTTCCTCATTATTTCAAATGGTGTTTTCCTGTGTTTATTTCAAATTATCCATAATTTTCAGGAAAGTTGTACAGACCACATAAAGAATCTTTTACCTGGAATCTGTAGAGATGAGGTTCCCAACCTAATACTTCAGCACCTCCAAATACTGTGGTTTCCTGTCTGCTGTAGAACGAATGCTTGTGTCTCCACCAAAATGTATATGTAGAAAGTCTAACCTCCCCACAGTGGGATGATATTTGGAGGTGAAGCCTTTTCTAGATGATCGGGTTATAAGATCTCTGTTGTTAATAAAGAGACCCCAGGGCTTCTCCAACCTCCATCCAAATACAGGTGTAGGAAGACAATTATCTACAGTGCAGGCAGTAGCCTTCCCCAGACACTGTATCTGTCGTCACTGATCTTGGGATTCTTAGATACCAGAATTACAGAAAAAACTCTTCTGTTGTGAATAAGAACCCCACTACTCTGTGGTATTATGTTAGAGCAGCTCAAATGGACTGACACTAATGGAAAAGAAAGTAAGGTTCTCCAGCTGCCCGGTGATGAAGATCTTGCTGGCAATCACCTGTAGCGTTCAGTTGTTGTTTCTCTTTGGGAGTGATGAGTGTGGGACAATTCTACGGCCTTCTTTACTCCTCACTTTGGCACATAGGCAGTGGTCAGGCTGATTGTTTTGTAGGATGGTCCTTGATCTGGCTTTACCTGATGCTGCCTCATAACTGAAGCCAGTGGATGTCCCTTTAGCAGGGATGAAAGGATGCTGGGTTTTCCCATTGTGATGCTCACTTGATCTCTCTGTGATGGTGGCATCTACCAGGCTCCAATATAAAGTTACCTTTTATAACTGTGGGAGGAGCCATGGCCTGAGGATATGAAACATAATATCTCTCCATTTTTAAAGCATCAACCAGCAAAAGTTTTGTATAGTAAATTTCTGTTAAATTCCTAAAATAAATTGATTTTCTTACATCTTTTTGTTCATGATGCACACGACAGGAAATTCACCCTTGGTGTCTATTTCCATGGTGGTGCAGGCCATAGAAATGTGTAAAAACCAAGGCCTGTACTCCTGCCCCTCCAATTTTTAAATGTTTTAATTGACATTTAACATACAAAAGTACATAAGCCATAAGGGTACAATGTGTCACATGGTCACAAAGGCAACACACTAGATAAAAGCCTGCAATTTTAAAAGCCCCCTCCCCCCCCACCAAATTCCTATCTGGAACCTACTTCCATGCTCTGTCATGCCCAAGAGAAAGCATTTTCTCTGGTAGACTTTACCAGTTTTTGCATAGAGTATCTCATGTTACTACCTGACTTCTTCCACTAGTGACTACTACATTCAATTTTGTTGGTGCCACTGTATGCAACTGTAGTTACTTTCCTCCCAAACCACCCTCCAGATTTTGAATCTCTTATTCCTTCATTCATTCAACAAACAACTACTAGCCATCTAGAACATTACACAGGATCTAGCGCTGGTAGATACCTTTGGCCCTCTATTTTACCTAAAACCTTTCTTTTTAATCTAAAAGGAAAGCAATAATAGTTGTTCACTGTGCACCTTGCAGTGAGCCAGGTAGTAATATACACATAGGGAACCCACTCCATCCTCCCCCTAATTGCTCTAGCAACATACTCTGTCTCTATTCTATTTACCGAGAGCTTTCTGCCATTTGCAGAAACGAGAAGGCTTTCTAGTTAACAGGTGACAAAGCAAATAGTCAAATGACATCTATCCGTGTCCAGAGCCCACTGTAGCAGGCACACCGATGCCCTGAAAACACCCAAGTTGCCTGTGCCTTTGATAGAATGAGCTTGTATACATGCTCAGCTTCCCATCTGCTCTGTGCCCAAGGCCTTTCCCTGGCATGACAGTTCTGTCCAGCAATGCCAGGAAATTAATGTTCCCTGAGGGAAACCTTAAACAGTGAGGGAAAGAAGTTGTAGGGCAAATACTTCACTTCCCTGACCATTGGTGGGGAATTCTGCCATGTGTCCTAATGGCTCTCCAGAGGTCCTGTGGCAGCGCTGAGGCCCACTTGCTCCCAGTGGTACCCAGTCCATCGATGCATCCACTGTGCTAGGGTCTCATTTCCATGGCACTGAATGTCTCATGTGGCTTCCTACTCTCTCCTTCCAGATGAGGAACTGCACTAATGTCCTTCCTCAGAGTCTGCTTTCAGAAGCCCAGTTTTCTTTGCACCCCTTCCAGTGCTTCAGAGCAGCATAGCACTCAAGACAACACCTTCAGAACTAGGAGTCCAAGCCCCAGGTCTTTCTTCCTTGACACAGCAGGCCTGACTTTCAGCGTGCCATAGCCAACTCAGAAGGAGAAAACAGTATCAAGACCCAGGATCAAGACATCTTTTTCTTACCTCTCAAGTGAGCATATAAGAAAGAAAAAGAAAGGTGACACGATGTATGTGTGGCAAAGGACAGAGTGCACTGGGTGAGAGGGACTCATGAGGTGAGTGGGTCAGTCAATGGTCACCAGTTTGGATGCAGTGGTTTTCAGGGGGGATTTATGCCTGCTGAAGAGCAAAAGCTTTGGCTCTATAGAGATATGACTTCAAAATGTGGTTTCTCCATTTAAACTAGCTGTGTGACCCTGGTGAGTGGCTTCGCCTTCTCTGTGCCCTGATTTCCTCACATCCTACAATGGCAATAACTTTTCTAATCTTATTGGTTGGTTGGGTAAATTAATTTGAAAATACATGTAAATCTCGTAATTCCTGGGAAGTAAAGCAGGCTTTCTAATATTAGAAATGTGAATGTATAGGTTAAGATGTAGATTGTGTTGGCAGATTTGAATCCACAGATTTCCTGATTATCGGCTTGGCTTTCAGTTTCTATTTGTAATATGAGAATAATAATAGTGTAGACTTGTAGGCTTAGTAGGAGTTAATATACAGAGATGGGATACTTCAGAAAGCGTGCACTTCACTTTGTAGAACTATAATATTATCTTCAAAGTTAGGAAAGTAGATGCAAGACAGAAGTCATCAGAAGCATAAAAACCCAGTCATGGAGTCAAGACACAGACAGTTATGTCTAATTAATACCCATGAGCATTAGCTGGTCAAGAAGAACAGCACGGAAAAATTGTCCTGATTTTGCACCGGTCAGAAGCTGTGTGTAAGTTGGAGATCGGCATGGACAAACAGAAGCTTTTAGGTACCAGGAGATGCTGCTTCTCTGATTTAAGAAGAGCAAAACTAGAAGCCTGCAGGAATGAAGCAGAAGGAGCACAAGGGTTCGCAGAAAGGGGCATAAGAAACCTGTAGAGGAGTTGACAGAAACCGAGAACATTATGGCTTCCTCCTCTCTCGCTGCTGCTAACATGTTCTCCCTCAGCCACTTAGAAACACCTGCAAAAGAGCCGAGAAGAGCCCCATTGCTTCCTAAGAACTCCATCTACCCAACACGCATGGGGTCACTGAACTGGTAGCTTACAGGAGGCTTGGCCATTTTCCACTCCAGCAGCGTCTATAAGCTTTCCTCTCCAGGTACGCTCTACTTACCAATTTGCTATGCTGTGTGAAGCTTCTGTATTGAAAGGGGTACCTTGCAACTCGCTAGGTTTTTGTGCAAAGACAAAATGAAGTGAAATAAATCAACTTGGCTTTCCCGTCAAAGCCACCTCTATCTCAACCATCTGTGACTGAGAATAACAGGAACTAAAATGTGTGAGTGACAATGACATGCTTTCTTTATTTTGTTTGCTTGCATGCTTCCTTTTTGGGTTTTGTTGTTTTCAGGTTAAAGAATAGATGAAACGGATTTTTTTTTCTTTGCTTATTAAATTTCCATTACATGCACATTCAGGCAAAACAGGAAATTCCTTGGATTAAGTTCAAATTTTTTTCCTAAAAGGAAAACAAATGGTTGATAAAGAGGGTCTTTGCTGCAGTTTGCTCAGATGCTGTGGTCACATTTGAGTGATTTAGAGTGTTTCTGGATCTCAGCCCTGTCAAACATTCCATGCAAACCCAGCCTTTTTACTAGCTACCAATCCAGTATGGAAAAGTCCTGCGGTGCAAGACGATAACAGAATAAATTGCAAAACAGAACCTTTAGATTCTCAGAAACTCACTCACAAATCAGCCCAAGGCTCTACCCATAAAAATGACAAATGTATGACAGGTAAACACTGATACCAGGCACAACCCAGACAGCAAGGCTTTCTGCTCCTTCTGTTACACAACAGGCCTAGCCATAGGCAGAAGGATTCCCTAGGGTGTCTGTTAGGGAAGTTAGGATCCAGGACACTGCATTCACACACTTCTGGAATTCAATCCTAACTTCATCACTGTATTAGTCAACTCTGGTTTCAGCAATGCTACATAACAAACCTCTAATTTCTAACAGATTGTAACAACAAGTATTTCTTTTGCTTATTTGTGAGTCCATGGTTGATGTGTTATTCTGCCTCGAGCTTCAGGTCCCCTGGGTTTGGCTGCAGTTCTATGTTGGGTTCAGGTCTCCTTTAGATGCCTCTTGGCATTTTTCATGGACCAGCAACTACCAGTTCAGATTGGCCAGAGCAGATGACAGGAACTCCAGGAACCAAGCAATACATCTAATAGCCCCTGTGTTTGCCAGTTCACCAACATTCCAATAGCCAAACAAGAAACACACAAGCCACACAATCAATGGATCAGGATATATACTCTGTGTGCCCTACCACGGCACCGGCCGAGGGTGGGCTATATCGTTACAGGGAGGGATGGAGAACTGAAATGATACTTCAAACTATCCAATCTCTAAGGAGCTGTGAAACCTTGAACAGTCATTGTAATTGCTCTTTTCTCATTAGTAAATTGAGACATAATAATAATGTATGTCTCCAGAGCTGGGAAGAGAGAGAGAGAGAGAGAGAGAGAGAGAGAGAGAGAGAGAGAGAGAGAGAGAGAGAGAGAGAGAGAGAACACAGTGGTTAGCAAAGTATAATTTTGTTACAGAACCACCCTTTTTGTTTTTGCAACTTTTTGTCTCCTTACCGCTTCTCTTCATCTCAGTGGTTGCAGCCTCTCTCCTAATTCCTGTAACCATGGGGTTCTCCCATGGTTTGCTCCCATTCTAGGACCGATGCTAATGACTACACAGGAGGTTAAGGCAATGTGACTATCCTTACAGATGTTCTCTTGTACTCAGACTGCGAGGAGGACAGATGGAGAGCCATTTATCCACTTTATTGTTGTGAAGGCTCATTTGCTAAGGAGACCTTGTACTGAACACACCTCCACTTCAACCCTCTAGCTTACATGTGGCAGAACTCTGTGAAGCAGACGTCGACTCAGCCTGCTGCAACGGGAATCACATCTACCCACACTGCTCTTGTTGGGTCAGAGTGGGACTCCTGGCCTCTAGAAGAAAAGTTCCAAGTCATTGTCACATAGAAGTGAATACACGAGCGATGCAGACAGGAAAACTCTCCAGAACAATGAATGGATGGTCTCTGAGGCTCTGCATGTGACCTTATGCTTCCCCTTTCTCCCCCATAAAAATAAATCACACACCTATCACATGAAGACAAGCGGTAGGGGGAGCAAGAGAGAATGAAAGTGACAGTTTTGTGGAAGTCCCTCCAGGGAAACAGGAAAGATGGGGAAAGCAGTTTCTCTGACAATCTGTTTCACAAATGAGAAAGGTTAATCCTTTGCTGGGAGCTTGCTGCCCAGTGGAGAAATCAGTAAGCTTAGAGTGGCCTGGACTAATATCAATAATGGATCAGTTATCTATTATCACAGATAATTTCATGTCCCAAATCACTGTGAAACTGAAGAGCTGGCAACTCACTCAAAACCATTACACTGCTGAATGAAATTAAAAAAATCATGAATAAACAGAAATATATCATGTTTCCACAGATAGGAAGACTTAATATTGTTAAGATAATAATACTGCCTGAAGTAATCTATAGATTCAATACAATCCCTATTGAAAAGCAAGACTGTGTCTCAAAATAAGCTTTTTTTTTAAATTTAGAGAAATAACTCAGTGCAAAAGTCTTGCACTCAATCCCCAATTATATATATGTGTGTGTGTGTGTGTGTGTGTGTGTGTGTCTGTGTGTGTCTGTGTGTGTGTGTGTCTGTGTGTGTGTGTTTCACCACTAAAGGAGGAAGAAGAAGAGGGAAGGGGGAACAAGAGAAAGAGAAAACTCTAAAAGTCTGGAATCTCAATCGACCCCCCAAAGACCTAGAATACTCTTGAAACCAGTAAAAGGAGAACAGAGTTGGAAGAATCAAATTTCCTGATCTCAAAACTTAACTATAAAGCTACAGTGAAAGCAAACACACTATGGTGCTGGCATAAGAACAGACATCAACACCAAAGGAATAGGTTCTCTTAAGAAATAAACCCATATGGGGGTTGAGACTATTTACTGGGGAAGGATAATTTTGACAAATAGTGCTGAAAAAACTGGATACCCACATTCAAAAGAATAAGGCTGGATCCCTACCTTACACTGTACATGGAAATTAATCCAAAATGGATCAAAGACCTAAACATAAGAGCAAAAACGATAAAACTCTTAGAAGAAAATCATTTGCTTTATGACATTGGATTTCGCAATAATTTCTTCAGCATAAATCCAAAAGCATAGGCGCTAAAAGAAAAATGTTAATCAACTTTAAGGATACTACTGATGTAAGGGAGACAAGCTGAAAAGGGAAGAAACTCTTTGCAAATTATATACATGGAGGTTAATGTCTAGAATAGGTAAAGAACTCCCAAAAAAAGCAAATAACTAAATTCAAATATGAGCAAAGAACATGGATAGACATTTCTCCCAGAGAAGACATGCAGACGGTCTGCAAGTACAGGCAAGAATGAGCATAACTGGGCACTGGGAAAATGCAAGTCAAAACGACAATGAGATACTTCTTCACACCCATCAGCATATGTATTTAAAAAATCAATGCAAAATAGCAAATGTTTCAAGGGTTTTGGAAAACTGGAATCCTCTTGGACTGCTGGTAGTAATGTCAAGTGGGGCAGCTACTGTGGTACACAGACTAGAGGCCCCTTGAAAGCTGGAATTTAGACTTCTGATATTGTTCACCAATCCTTCCTCTCAATATATGCCCAAAGATAGAGCATGAACTTGAGAAGATTTTCATACGGCAGCATTCACAACACCATTGTTCACAGTAGTCAAAAAGTAGAAACAATCCAATGGCCCATCAATAAATGCATGGATAAGCAAAGTGTGTGTGTGTGTGTGTGTGTGTGTGTGTACAACAAAATAGCATTCAGCCGTTAAGATAAATGAAAATCTTATCCATGCTACAACATGATTGGACCTTGTAAACGCGGTGCATGCAATAAGCTAGACACAAAATAACATTGAATTGTATGACTCCATGCATATGATGAACCCCAGATGGGCAAATCCATACAGAGAAAAAATAGGCTAGATGTCACCAGGGACTGGAAAAGGGACAATTTCTGTTTTTCATAGGTACAGGGTTTCTATTTGGGGAGGCTGGAAATGGATAGTAGTGATGGTTATAGAACAACCATGAATGTAGTTAATGCCACCAAGTTCCATAATGTAAAATAGTTAAAATGGTATATTTCGTTGAATATATTTTGCCACAATAAAAGAGTTTAAAGCAGTGAGCATTTATGGTTCCTCACAATCACACGAGTTGGCGGTTCTGCCCACGTTCAGCTGGGAGTTCTCATCTCATCTGGGCTCCAGCCTGTGCCAGCTGCTGAGTCTGCTCCGTGAGGCTGGCTGCTCCTGGTCTCACATGGCTCTAGCTAGGATAACTTGTCTCTGCTCCATGTGTCTCATTTTTCAGCTGGTTAAGCCCAGGCTGTTCACATGACAGGCAGGCAGGGTTCAAAGCTAGAAGCAGGGCTGGAAGGATGGGATGTAGGCTCTGCTGCCTTTTATTGGGCAGAGAAAGCCATGTAGTTAAACCCAAAGTCTAGAGGAAGGAACACATGCTTTATCTCCTGATGGGAGGAACTGCAGTCATGTGGCAAAGGACCTACAAAAAGACAGAAGAGGAAATATCAGGACCATTTTCGCACTAGCCTACCATAGTTACATAGAGGAAAATATAATAACCTCACACAAATTGAGTTTACATATGCCTTTCATTTGGGCTAAAAAAATCTAAGACATTACTTTCTCTTTCCATAATCTTGTATGCAATTCTTCAAACACGCATATGACTACTTGTGCATGTATACACCTATCTGGTAAGAGTTAGTCAAGACACGAAATGTTTTATGGCATTTTGCGGGCTCTTATAACTAACCTAGGAGTTGTATACATTAAAAAGTTAGTGTTTCTTCTAGGAATTTAAAATTATAAGAGATTGTACATCAACTCCAGTTGGTGTGCCTAATTTTCTCTTCCGGGAGTTAAGTGCCCACCCGACTGTTTTCCAGTTCAGCCAGTACTTTGCAGACTTGGCACTCTGTAAGCACTGTACCTACCTGGAGCAGCTGAGAGGTGGAGAGATCCTTCAAAGCAACAAAATGTGGAACTGTAAGAGAGCCAGGAAATCCCTTCCATGCAGCAAGAAAGCACACTTGCAAGGTTACAATGATTTGACAGTGGCTGCCTAATTGCCAATAACAGCACCCAGACTAGAACCCAGATTGTCAAACTTGCAGTCTAGTACTGTCTCTAGAACAGAGTGATGATCACATTTGTCTTGCAATATGCAAACCACAACCTAGCCATTCAATGAATTTAATCTGTACTTAAGGACCTTGCAACTCAAAGTGTGCTCTGCAGACTGGTAGCACTAGGCCCTTGTTAGGGTAGAACCTCTGCTCCATGCCAGCCCTGCTCAACTGGAATCTATGTATTCCAAGATGCCCTGGAGTTTGTGTTCCTACTGGAGTTCAATGTGTGTTGCATCCGGGTGCTGGTTTTCTACCTTCTCTGCTCACTGGGATCACCTGGGAGAGATTTAAAGCTCTTTGCCTGGACTTCACCACTGAGATTTTTATTAATTTGTTCTTGGATGTAGTCTGGGCATAAAGATGTTTAACCATATTTCTCTAGCCTATTTCTAAGCTGCTGAAGATACCGGAAGCTTTTTATTAGTTCTTGTTTTGTACAATTAGCTAGTATTTTCTTAATGAGGAAGCACAACCCTCATAAGACCCTAGTAATGCATTTAATCCAGTGTCATGGGTTAGAGGCAGGATGAAGGAGTTTATAAATCATGGAGGATCATTTAAATGGATTACTTAAGGAATGAAGATTGTAGCACTTAATCTGGTAACTGAGAGGAATTTTTTGAAGGCTACTCTGTTCCCTTCTGTTCCCCAAAAGGATTTGTATTAATATTTGATAAATTCCACATAAGGAAATATATGGAAAATTATAAATACAGTTAAAGAGTAAAGACCAAGAATCATGTAAATTGTGAAAGACGGAATGGCCAAAAGGATATGAATATATAGACTTTACATATGAACAAAATAGTTTAGCTGTTAGGTTTTTCTTAGGCCTTTTGGGACTTCATTTGAATGGTTACAAGATTTTTATCAATAGAAAAGATACAGAAAAGCAGTCTTTTCACGGCAAAGCCAAACCTTCTAACTCCTATCTGTATATGCATTTCACAAGATCTTTCTATGGGGATTCTGAATGATCTAATGAGTCTCATCTTCATGAACATTCTTAAGGCAAAAGCAACACTGGATTCCATCTATTTTTTTATATTGCCTGTGGTCATGTTGTAAAAAGCCAAAGGATGCAGTACGATTTTGGAAAAAGTAAAGATAATCCTGCTTGACTCTTTCCTGGTGTGTGCGTGTTGTGTGTTCAGCTTCCCTGAGGTGTTGCTTAGGAGGAGGAGCTGTAGAATCTTTGTCAAGTCTTCGTCAAGGTAGCTCACAGAGAACAGTGCTGGATTTTCTCTGTGTTGGTGCCAAGATTCTTTGTGTTCTCTTCCTATCCTTGTAGAACTGGCCAGGGTTATCCAGTAAACTCTGCAGGCTCCATTCTGGGCTTAGACCTGTCCCTGGGATGTTTGAACACAATCAGTCTTAATAGGATAAAAACATTCTATCATTAAGTCTGAGAACACATGTTAGGAATTTACGTAATACCTCAGAGGTGCCTTTTATATTTGAATCAATCATTCCTCTTTCTGTTTTGGATTGCTACTTATTTTTCTATAAAGTACAGAAACCACCTTTCTAATCTGGATTTTAAAAACTGAGAAAAATATTTTCCTTTGAATATATATATATATATATATATATATATATATATATCAAATATACATCCAAACATACATATATGTAAATATGAGCATATGTATATTGGTCAGTACTGTATATATGAAATTAGATCTCTCTGTATCTGTACACTTCTTACCCTAAACTGCATTTTTAAGCCTCATCCATATGCATAGAAATCACAGAGAACTGACTTTCAAAATCTTCACTCAGTCAAAATAGCTTGGGCTGTGGAAAGGAAAGCACAAGAGTATCCTCCTCCTCTGGTGGATGTGGAGGTACCTGGAGACCTGGGTGAGAGGGCTGGAACAAGACTGATTCTGCATTTCTAAGTGATTCTGATGGCTGCTGACCTGGGGGCCTCACTTTCAGTAGCAGAGAGAGAGTCTACAATATGGTTCCAAACTGGGCTGCATATTACCCAGGGAGATTCAGAATTTGATGACACCTGGAACCATTCCCAGAGATGCAGCCGGTCTTACAGGGAACCTGGCTCAGGAATGCTCACCAGCTCCCCATGGGCAGAGACTATAGCAAACTGCTGTCATTGAGGCTCCTGGGCAAAGCAGAAACTTGCTGCCTTAGCCTTTCCCAAGGTCCACTAGAAAACCTCAAAGTCTATTCCAAACTTTTCACTGGGTTTCAAAGAGACATTGTATATTTATATGAATAAAAAAAAATGCAGAGTCCGCGTGTCTGCTGGGTACAGAAAGAGCCCGGCAGGCTGGCAGGTTTCTCTAAGGGAACTAACTTACCAGGCAGAGAAGCACTGGGTTCCCCTTATGGAAATGGTAAAAACGCTGAGAATGAAGAGAGCTATCAACTCTTCACTAATAATATTATTCTTCTTGCATTTGTTAGCAGTTTTTAGCATATTCAAGACACACTTCTGTATCTTTTCTTGGGTTTAAGAGACAGGATTTTGCTTCTTTGAGACTCAGCCACCTACCCACACCATACCTGTACTCCTCTTTGTTTCAGATCCCCAGCTTTGGACCAAACTCCATTAGCCTTCCCTGTTGGCCTCTCTTCTAATAATCACCTTCCAACTTAAGCTCTGTGGTTCATCCACATTCCCAAGCTCATTTGTGACCATCCATTCATCCATGGCAGTGACTAGCAAGCACCCTTTCCATGATGTATCCATTTTCTACCTGTCAAGAGCCATGTAGAAAGTGATTTGCTGGAAAAGTCTAGCACCAGTTTGACTGGATGCCATGCCAGTAATTGTAGCAAAGAAATGATTTACATATAAAGGGCATAAATTATGAAAGTACAACTTCCTTGATGTATATACATTTACATGATCACAACCCAGAATGAGATGTAGCAGGCTGTCATCACTCAGTGTCCCCTTGAGCCCCTTCTATATGCAGCCTTCTCCTAGGGGTAACTTTTTTACTTTGGTCATCAAGGGGAAAAAGACTAGCAGGTAACAACGTTTGGGAAAGCTGACCTTAGTATCTAACAGGCTTAAAAGTTTCTTATTTCTGAAATGTTTGGAATAGTTCAAGCCCAGATTTTTCTCCCCTCTTTTTTCCATGGAACACATTATTTTTCCTTGGCATTTAAAGCCAGTCAATTCCTAAAATATGAAGTACACCATTATAGTACCAACTCTGCACTTTAAAATGTTACTTAACCACCTAGCTATTTAATTCCATCTTAATAAGTTTCTTAACATTTGTTATGTCTTCAAGAGATAATTTTCACATTGGTAAAGATTGTTTGAAATGTCAGTTTGGAAGAAAAGATCACAGAAATTTGTTTTGAACACTCAAAGGCAAAATTTTACTGACCAAATTTAAAATCAATATATTTTGTGTTTTTAATATAGACTATAAAACAAAGGAAACAATTCTGACCTTTAATAGTGCATATTAACAATAATTCAAGCACCATTTAATCAATTGATTTGGTTTGGGGAGGACAGTGGCCATTGTATATAGACTACCTGTTCTGTTATTCAATTTTTAAATGGCAGAATATTGATGAACACAGTTTAGCAAGATGTTTCTTTTGTTACAGAACAAAATTTCAAAGTTACTTTAAAGCTACTTATTTCAAAGGCAGTCAACTGTTTTTTGCCAACTCACAGACAGTTCTGAGTTTTAAACAGAACTTAAAATTTAAACAGAATGCAGAATTTTTAAATTCTGAGTTTTAAACAACCTTTTTAAAATGTCACACATCTAGAAATATTTGTATTACCACCCCATGGTATATGTTTACATTCACTCCTTCTGTTGCATATCACAAAATAGGTGGACTTTGCTCTGGTGGCCTATTACTGTCCTGTCCACCCCTCAGAGTTTAAACTGTGCGTAGGGTGTGCTCTGTCCTTGGTTTTATACTGAGAGGCAATATTTGCAGTGGGTTAGGGTGGACTTTGCTTTGCAACCCTCCAGCTATGGGCTGATTGACATTGGAAAGCAACTGGGACTCTGAGTGTGGTGTCCCTGCTTAGCGCAAAGGGGTAATAAAGCCATCTGTCTCCGAGTCCTCTCATGAGCCTTAAACATGGGGAAACACTTCTAATCTTCTTGTATATAGTAGGTGTGTCGTTTGTGTTAGTGACCAGAAGCTACTTTAAACTACACGTAGAATGGCAGTTGACATTCTATTCATCGGCTCAGACAAATAAATTGTTTAAAGCTCAGATCATAGGTGGGAGCAGGGGAAATGTTAAATTCTTGTTTATGTTCATCACATCTGCTGTTGCCTATGGGCCAGCTTACCAGGCAGCAAGAGCATAGCCAACTTGCTTCTCTGACTGTTTGCTTGGAAATGCCTCAAGAACATAGTGGGCTTCTTATCCCAGTAAGTTGGCTAGGTCCGCAAAGTGCACTAATTCAGGAGAGGGGAGGCCCATGTTACACATGTGGCCTCTTCTGCCACAGAACCACAGCCTCTAAATGGGCCATGCTGTCCTGTGGTGCCCCATGACCCCCACCCCACTGAGAAAGCATGTTCAGTTTGAAGGGAGACTTGTTTCATTTTGGTACAGCCCAGGAATCCAAGGCCACAAGAGTTTTTCTCAAAAGAACTGTACAACTGGTTCAGTCTAGCAAATATGTTTACATGAAGGGATGAACAGGAAATGTAGTAATCATGGGTCACGCGGTCTCTGTTGGAAGTACTCAACTCTTCCATTGTAGTGCATAAGCCAAATACTGTGTGAAAATAAGTAGACATAGCTGTGTTCCAATCAGCTATTATGTACAGAAACAGGCAGAGGGTGGGATGTGGCCCACAGTTGGTCAATCTCTGCTCTAAATCACTGATGTTCAATAGAAATAAAAAGTGAACAACATATATAATTTCATATCTCCTAGTAAGAGTATTTTAAAATTTTTTGTATAACATCTCTACTTTTAAAGATTTTTTAAAAATTAAATTGTAAACATTTTAGAATCAAAAGACATAGATCCTCCAAACATTAAAAATAGAAATGTCATGTGATCAGCAATCCTACTGCCAGGGCTGTGACATGTCCGAAGGAAATGGAGTCCATCCTTGAAAGAGCCAGCTGCTCTCCCATGTTTACCAAAGCTACATTCACAACACAGGATGTAGAATCAACCAAGACATCCATCAGCAGATGAGTGAACCAAGAAAATGTAGTGTAAGCATAGAGTGGTATAGTTTGGGTGTTTGAATTCTCTCACTTATGCAATGTGATTAACTGGGAAGACATTGTGTTAAGCAAAGTAAGATAGGCACACGATCCCACTTGCATGTAAAAAAGAAAGAAGCAGTGGTTATCAGGGGCTTGGGAGAGGATGGAAAATTGGGGATATGTTGGTCAAATAACACAAAACTTCACTGAGATAAGAATAAGCTCAAGTGAACTACAGCACAACATGGTGATTATGTTAATGAGAACCAGTGACTAGTTAATAGCAGCAATACATTATTCTCAAGAACTGAAAATGCAAAGTGTAAGATTCAGATGAAGAAGGAGAAGAGGAGGAAAGGACACACATCTTCCCTTATGAGTAACTTAAATTTGGTGAAGCATTCTGATAGCTAATGGCTCAATTCAGAATTTCCCAAATATTATTGGAAAGTATGAAATTGCTAAAATGCTAATTTTGATGTCACTTCTGCTACCTACTTTTGCATGAGAAAGCCACTGAGCCACCCAGATTCAAAGACAGAGGACACAGGCTCCACCTTCTGCTTGCAAAGAAGCACATAGTCACAGTGCAGAAGGAGGGCAATGCCCATTTTGCAAGCAGACCATCGCAGAGACTAATCTCATCAATGACCAGTCGCTGGGTGGTACATTCAGATGAATCTGTATTCTTTCACTACTCTTGTTTGTGTTTGTGTCTCCTTCTGGAATATAGAAAATAAAATATTTGTTCATACAAGGTCACGCCTTATTGACAGCTGAAAGTCAAGCTGAGATAGCAGTTCTATTCACAGCTTTCAGTGCGTTGGGTACTCAATGCTATTTTTTCTATTAAGATATTATCAATGTTTGTCTGAATCATGACTAGAATTGCTCCTTTTGGCATCCCTGGGGCTGGTATGGATGCCTTACTCAATGTCAGAGAAGAAGAATTAGCCTGGGCTCACTTTCTAAGAGCAAGATATACTTGTCCCAGCTTCCTGCTTCTTATTCCAGATCTGTTCTTTATTTCTGGAATCACTCTAATCATCACCCTTATGACATATTAGTTAACATTATACTAGTTTATCGTTATTTTGAATTAGCTTTCCGTTACTTTGACAGAATATCTGAGAAAATTAACTTAAAAGGAAGAAATGTTTTATTTTGGATCACACTTTCAGAGGTTTTAGCCAATGGTCAACTGATTGTATTGCTTTTGGGTCTGTAGCAAGGCGGAGCATCATGGAAGAGACCACATGGCAGAGTACAGCCTCTCACCACACGGCAGCAGGAAACAGAAAGAGAGAAGGAAGGTCAAGGGTCCCAAAATTCCTGCAAAGCCACCTCCCCACAGTACCATCAGCTGGTGCCCAACCCTTCAACTCATTAGTCTTTGTAGGACATTTAATTCCAAACTATAATCTTAACTCTTAGAGTCAACAAAATATAAATTGAGCAACCAAAAATTCAAAATGTTCTGAAATCAGAATTCAAAGTTCTGAATTTCAGAGCATTTTGAATTTTGGATTTTTGAATTCGAGCTGCTCAGCCTGCAAAGTCTATGCATATATTCCAGAATCAAAAAGAAATCTGAAATATGAGACACTTTTGATCCCAAACATTCTGGGTAAGAGAACTCAGCTTGGAAGAATCAATCTCTCACTCTATACTGAACGTGGATCTCCTGGCCAGAGAATGGCTTTCCACATGGTCACTCAATAAAGTAAAGTCCATCTCATGACTCTGTCACCCCTTTGTAGTCCTTAGTGTCCTGCTCGATCTTCTCCATCCAGCTGGTAGGAGATTACAGTGAAGAAAGGGTATTTCTTTCTGCTTTTTGCTTGGAAAAGATAGATCTCACATCCTAGTCATACTCCATGGGTGAGAATTAGTTCCATGTCCTCTTCTGGAGGTAAAGGATGCTGAGAATGTAGTACCTGGCTGAAAGCAGCTCTGTGAAAAGGAGGCACCCATCTTCAGTGGCTTCCTCGCCTGTTCCCCACAGTGACGGAGAAGGCTGATGCCCCCTTCCACTGATTCGTGAGAAGGGGACCTATCTTGCTTCAGTCTCAAAATTTTAATTGTGAAATGCGGGGGCTCTGGACACATGCTGTCTCACATCTTTTAGGCCATCCTTTATCACTCCAGCCATTGCTGAAGTGACCTGATGCTCCTCTCAGTTGCAGCACTTACTTCTGCTTTCAGACACACAGCTCCTTTACTGTCAGCTATGGAATATCTGTGGCAGGTCTCATAACCATACTTGACCCAGGACATGCCAGGAGGCAGATGAAGGCACTGTTCAGTTCTGAGACACAGCCTTCACAGCTCTGCAGAAGAGCCCCCAGTGACCACAAACAGGAATCTACAACACACCCTTGAATTGCCTTTCTCCTCTTCCCTGTTACCCAGTTCCTGCTGTGGTTGATTTCACTTCCCTAAAAGAAATTACTTTGTTTTCAGGGAGCCCAGGCTAAGATGTGAATGCAGACCCTGCTCATTTAACAACTGAGTTCCGTTCACCCAACTAGGTCATTGGATGAATGGATCGCTAAATGAGGAAATGTGTACACAGTATGTGCATTACAGTATTCAGAACAACAAAATGGTCAATGGAAACTCCAATTTGATGACTTTGCTTTTATTTGCATGACTGCCGCATGCAGTATATACATAAAAGAACATAAAGGTACAGTACGATACTGTACAGTACAGTCAGCAAAAATTACAGTACTGTGTAAATAAGGTGCAGTGTACCAAAAAGGACAGTGGGGCCCTATAAACAAGATGGACAAAGCTGAACAAAAAAGGACAGGTCATAAGTTTGAGTACTTGCTACACAGGTGGGTTGTATTTTTGAGGAAAGACTGTATAGCACATGTAAGATTTACAAAATCATATAACTTGCACCTACTGCCCAAGTTAAGAAACAGATTGCTGAATCTTGTTCTGTTCATCTTAGCATATTATCTAGAAAGACTTTTTTTTCCCCTCAAATGAACAAATTCTTGAACAGAGATACTTCTTAAACCTCAATGCCTCCTAGTCTCTTACCCAGGAATCAGCAAGCAATTAACAGCTAAATTTTTACTACACTGCTCAAGGTCTCAAACAGACTTTAAACAAAAACTTTAAGCACTTATTAACTATTTAAACTAGATGATCACAGCCCAGGTAATTTATGTTTCAAGCATCAAGAATCTAGCATCATGAACTACAAACTCCTCATATTCACTTTCCAAGTTAATGGTTAATTGAAAATCACCTTTGGGAATTATTCTCCTGTGTCACTGTTCACTAACTGTGATGGTATCACTGTGATTTATCAGGCAAGGAAAATGGCACACAACTGAATATTTTCCAATTATTGAGACTATCTCAATTTCTACAAAATTCATAAAATTTTTGTTAAATACACCCTTTGTAATTTGTAAAAACATAATATTTTTAGTGATGGAAATTGGGTATTTGAATCCCCTGTGATTAAAATTATTATATGATTTATTAAGAAGAGTTGTCACATTCAGAAACATTCACCACCAATTCCACTCCAAGATATTCTGCCTTGTCATATTTTTCTAGGGATATATGACTCTCAATTACTCTCCCAGTTAGCCCAACACCCAGTAGTTACCAAAGAGAGAGAAGGAAAACTGAAAGGAAATAGGCATGAGGACTCAAAAGAGATAAGATGCAAGTATCTCAGATCTGTTTTGGCTGTGAAATGTATCCAGATATTTCCAGCCTGGTGCTTTAACAAAAACAAAAGAACTGGCTGACTACCAATGGCAGAATTTAAATAGTTTAAAAGTAGATACTGCATAAGGGAGTCTTGGTTTATTCTTGAGTTACAGGGATTTTTGGTTTATTGGCCTCCTGAAAAGTATCTACCCAGAAGGAATAAAATGAAACACACTCTTGAGGGGCAGAGAAGATACTGTTTTTGAAAAAGAAACATGAGGTCTTATTAGGGCAAAGCTGTTAATTACACACTTCATTATTGTCAAGGTTAATACAGTCTCTGAGAGCAGAGGCACTTTTTCATTGCTTCCCTGGGAACAAGGGGAGACAGCTGTTCTCTCGGACAGATCCATTATAGCTTATCACCCGCCGCAGCCTGTGGAAGGGGCACCATGAAATATGGCCGCTGTCACTGGCAGCCAGAGCAGATGCTGAGCTGGTCCAGGGTGCAATGGGAAAACAATGAGAACCTCAGCTTTAGTCTCAAATAGATGAGGTTGCATTGATTTTTAATGCCTCGAGGTTCCACAGCATAAAATTCACAGATATTCTTGCAGTTATGGTTTTATTGATCTCTCTAAAACTGCACAATCTTGCTTTAATAAACATCAGATGCTGACAATAATAAGTAGTGATATTTCCCTTCCAAAGCCTGGTGAGACAGTGCTGGAAAATTCTACATATTTGGATTTCATTATTATTTCTTTGCTAGTTTTGATTTCAGAATTGAAATCTGACTCAATGAAGAAACACTGCTTTGATTTAACTGATCTTCTTGATCAAATAAAATTATAATGCCCTTCTTTTCATTGACCTCTTTTGGGTCAGTTAGTAATTTGTTTTTAATAAACACTCGGATTTTGTGAGCCCATGTTTGTTAATGCTGAGTTAATAGTTTTCACTAAAACAAGGGAAAGCATGTGTTTCCTTGAGGAAAGACACACATGTTCCACTGGCACACATTTCTAAGTGCTGAGACTGAGAAAAGGAGACAGTACATTAGTTGGAGCATATGTTACTTTCCTTTGGTTTGTGTGGGGTTGGCTGTTCTGTTTTGGTTTTGCTTTTTGATTATGGATAGATTAAAATTTCTTCTTTTCTAATATCTACAACCACATGTTAACTTTGGTAGTATCAAGGTTTCACTTATCAGTAAATCTACAGTTATGGCTTCATAGTAAGATCATGATGCTAAAATAAAGCAGGTGTACCTAAACTGTGACATCTTTTAAAACCAAGCAGGTGAAAATTCTGTTGAGGTCATCACTTTAGTTAAGCATTAAATAAATAAATAAATAAATAGAAATTGACTTTCACATGGAAAGAAAAATTGTTGAACAGTGTAGCTGCCAATGCTGATATCTATCTGCACTTTCACTATGTGTATAGAGAAGGCACCATATATACATAATAAATTTGTTACTATATATTATATATACATTGATTCGGGAATTTCTACTCAGTCTAGATCAGCGCAGAATATTAAAAAGAGGAGGCAAGTAGATAAGAAAGAGTTTAATAAGCGGGGAGGGCATGGAGGGAGTCACCACAAGGAAGCCTGTGGCAGCCCTCTACAGACAAAGGGCAGGTTCTGCCTGGGGGCTCTGGTGGCTGGTGTGAGCTGATTTATTATGTAAGAGTGCAGGGGATTGGGTAAACCTTTACATGTCTGAGCTTTGCCAGACTTTTGGGAGGGAGAAGCCATAGGGGCTTCTGGGAAGAAGGAGGTGTGCGTTATCATGGCACAGCTTTGAACCACTGCCATGATGATTGTGCTGTCTCTCAGGCAGGGGACCTAACACATAATAAAGTATATATGCTTCATACAGTATTTTTTAGTACTCTTCTGTGTGTATAATGGGGAATTCTGTTATAATAAAAAGCATATCCCATCTTAACACTTGTTTATTTTAAAAGTAACCTGGACTGCATAAAATGTGGAAAATGTGGGAATTCCCTGTGTCCACAGACTGAACCATGGGCCACCAGCAGCATCACCTGAGAGGTTTTCAGAGCTTCCTCAGTCCAGTCCCCTCCCCAGTCCTCTGAACTCAGTCTTCCTTTTGCAGTGCCTTGGGGGGCTTGTGTGCACGGTAGAGCTGAGAATCCCTGGTCTAACATAGAAACCGCCTTCGATCCTCTACCCGGAGACAACCACTATCAATATTTTGCTATATTTCTAGCAAAATATTTTCCATTTTTATCTTTCAGTTTGTCTTGAAATTCTAATTTTGTTAAATTTCTGACTGATTCCATTTCTTAAAAATATTCCACTTGGAGTGCTAATCGGGATTTGAAAATAATCAATTTTAGCTCTACTAAAAAACATTTATCTTATGTAGGTAGCCATTATAATTAATCTGAGATGCACCTCCATTTAAATTCAAGAAATCTGTTCTGTGTCTGAAGTTACTAATAATAATTATTTAAAATCTACCTCTGCTTGAATGCTATTTCTTTCAGGCTATAAAACTGGTATTTATTTCTTTATACTTGTAGTAGCTTCCCTTTTTTCCCCCTGCATTATCAACTTAGTTTGAAAGTAAATTTTCCTGAAAAAGTAGCTTGATAATTGCTATGTGTGAGGGTGTTCTATGTTCTAAGAATCCTACCAACTGTTTTACATTTCTTATTAAATCATCACACTTAACCCAATGACACAAAGATACTTTCTTGCCATCTTATGTATTAAGAAATTCTGAATTAAAAAGCTCAAGTAACTTGCCAGATACCACATAGCTCAAAAGTACTAAAAGTTTCTGGTTCAAAATAATGATAATAAATACTACTTTGTTTTTTTAATGTTTTTATTTTTTTCTTCTATATAGCATTTAGCTCATGATAACATTAATATTTCCCCTTCTACATTAACAAATTTATAGAATTCCATTTATTCAGCTTAATCCTATAAATTTGCTTGTGAACTAACTACACTTCTCTGAATATACAGTACAAAGGGCAGAAGGGAAATAGCAGACACCCCTGTTCTGAGGCCACAGATAAATTTACATGCAGAAAAAGTAACCCTCTAAAACTTCACAGAAAGATGAATGTGGCCACTATTACACTGAAGAGGAGACAGAGAAAGTCACTGACCTGGGCCTCAGGTGTAACACAGCACTACAGTACATGTGTAGCGTACTGGAGGTCCTGCAGTCAACCTCCAGCACACACATAGTTAATCTAACACTGGAAGATAATTCTGTAAATGAAAACTGTAAGACCAAAGTTAGAAGAACAAGATATAAACACAGAAATTTCCCATAATAGAGTAAGTTAAAAATTCTGAAATTTCTGTACCATTAAACTGGGATTGAGTACATAAGTGAAATGCAGATGGTGAGTTCCAGTATTTGCACTATGTTCATCTGCTTTTCTTGTTGCCGAGACAAAATACTTGCCCACAAGTTAAGGGAGGACACATTTATTTAGCTCACAGTGTGTAGAGGTTTCAGCCCATAATTGGCTGGTTCCAAGGCAGGGCGGCACATGGCAGACTAACATTGTACAGAAACAGCTCATGGCAGGCAGAAGGTAGCAAAGCAAGCAAAGGAGAACACAGGCCTCTTCCTGTTCCTTATATTGTATCCAGGTAACTGGGATGAGGATAGTACCAAACCTATCAATGGGCTGATTTAATAATCACCCACCCTTAATCCTAGCATTGCACCATGAATTAATCACATACTTCAGGTTCAGCCACCTCTGAAAATGTTCCATCTGTGACTGCATGAGACATCTAGACACAAGCCATAATACACTGTTAGTGAAGGAGTTTACAGGCATAAGTAAGGGGAAAGCTCCAATGAACCACATGATACTGGATTAGACTCAGAAACATCATTACAGATTCATACTCTGCATAATACAGATGACAGATACAACTAGATATGTGCATACATGCATCAGTAGATAAGCACATGTGTCTTAGCTCTGTTCATTAAAGGCCTGGAAGCAATGACACTCTGTAGTTTGTGAATTTATCCGGAATCCATATACTCATTTCTAATACCACTCTCCAATGAAGGGAACCAGATCTTCCTGTAGAAATGGCTGATTTGGGGATAGAGGCAGTGAAAATACAAGAAAAAAAAAAAGGAAAATACAGAGGCAGGGAAAATACAACCTAGAGCATCTTATAATGATTAAAAGTAAAGAAGTGCTCAAAAAAATTTTAAAAAGGGATTATGAAAGGGACAGAGCAGCCAACCTGAAAGAACTCTAAGTGGCAAAAGCTGGACCCATTTGAGTAGCAGAGAAAATATAAGAACAAATTGTAGCACAAAATATCTTTTAAAATTTCCATGAATCCATCCATATTGCTATAAGTGATTGAATAAACTAATAAATGTGGAACACTGAACAAGTCTCCTATGCAGAAGAAATCAAACATGTTATGTAGACACATCTACCCCAGGAAGCAGCATTTAACCCCTGGGTATGTCTTGCTTCCAAAAGGAAGGGAGAAGAGTGTACTTTGCAGTGCAGAAACCTGACACACACTGCATCCCTCAAGTGATCGAGGTTAACATTGTTCACTAAAAAGTCATGTTGGTGCTGCGTGCAATGGATATGATTTGAACAAATTGTTACTTCACTCTTTCTCTCTGAAACCCACAATTCCAGTTTAACCAAGAGGAAAACCTCAGACTAATACAACTGAGGAACATTCTGCAAAATACCTGATCACTAAGAAATTATCATGGATCAGAGGAGGTGCAGGACATAAGAGTTGTCTTGGTGGAGCCCCAGAGCCCTAGGAGAAAACAAGTAAATCCTCCTAACAAAGGTGGAGTTTCATTAATAGTAATGCAAGATGTTAACCATAGGAAAAAGTGAATAAAATTTAAGTATATAACTTTTTTTTGTCTTTTCTTTGTAACTTGTCTGTTAATCTCAAATTATTGTAAACTAAAAAGTTTATTTGAAAGAAAGGGGGACAGACTGAAAACAGCAGTCCAAGGGTATTTGGGAGAAAAAATAAAAATAAGTCCCATAACTTTTACCATGAAAGTTAGTAATTTGAGAACCACTGAACTGTAACATATAAGCTCGAGGACAATTTAAAGTCTCCTATTGTTCTAACAGAAATGGTTTTGAAGTCCTTGCTCATTGTTCAAAGATATTTCTCTCTTAAACTCCTGTAATTAACAGCATTGTGTTCCTTGTTCTTTTATCCACCGCCTTCGTACTTTGCTGCAAATCTTGTCATTGTCAATGCACAGCAGACTGGCTTTGTAAGTGGTTTGCTATTTCTCTGTTCCTGGCATCCAGTGTTATTTAGGTTCATTAAAGGGAACAGTTTGTCGCTAAGATGCAGGTACAATCACATCCCTACCAAATCACCCAACCTTCAGTGAGTGACATGCAGAAACATAGTTACAGCAAGCATTACAGTGAGATGATTAATAAGAATATCACATTTGGTCAAAAATAAACTGCAACAGTAATGTCCAAAATGTTCCTTATTCAGTTTCAGAAACTGTCTTCCTCTTGATATAGTCGGACCATGGCATGAATTATTATGTGTCTTCTACAAACACATAAAACAATGGATACCCATTGCTAGTTATGTAATAATAAAGTGACAATGTGTGTTTTTTAAAAGCATCTGAATAGTGGACGTAAAAATAACGAATATGTTTTTATAACCACACTATGTATACTGTTAAAATATAACTCATCAGCTCATTATTGGATAATTAGAATGAATCTAGATGGAAGATTAGTAGGGAAACTAGTAAATGAGATAATCACAGCCTAAGTGGCCTTTTTCATTGATCTTTCTACTGAGACAAGTAAGGACAAATTTGCAAGCTAAGATTACTGTTTAATATTTTATTTATTTTGCCAGGCACAGTGCGGCACCACATGCCATCCGAGCACTCTAGGAGGCTGAGGCAGGAAGACTGCATGTTTGATTATGGCCTGGGCAACTTAACAAAACCCTCCTCTCAAATTAAAAGATTGAGGGTGCCAGACCCTCCTCTCAAATTAAAAAGTGGAGAGTGCTAGAGTTGCATCTCGAGGTGAAGTCCCTAGATTCAATCCCCAGAGCCACCCAAAAAATTTGTCTCTAATTTAAAGTGCCCCTGAATCAATCAACCATCTTCAGGTTACCTTATATGTAAATGCAAGTATATAATATATAAGCCGCCTGGGCCACACACGCGGTGGCCACGCACACAGGCTCCTGAGGTTCCTGCGGTGTCTTTGCCGCCCCGTTGGCACCGGCTGGGCTGCGCGCGGAGACCTGGCAGCAGCGCGTTTGAAACCCTAAATGCTGTTCCCTTGACTCTTGCAGACAATCGTGCGAGGGCACAAGCCCTGCCAGGAGAGCTCCATCAACGGGCTGCTGGAGGACTTCGACAGCATCTCGGTGACGCGCTCCAACTCGCTGCGCAAGGAGAGCCCGCCGACGCCAGGGTCCGGGCCGGGGCCGGGCGCGGGCCGCGCCGCCGAGAACGGCTTCCCCAGCTGCTCGCGCTACTCCAGCGAGTCGGACCCCGCGGACGGCGCGGCGCTCTACGCCGACGAGCTGCTGGACGCCTTCCACCGCGGCAGCCCCGCGGCCCGGCAGAACGGCCACGTGCCGCTGCCCGCGCCCCCGCGCCCCCCAGACTGCCGCGCGCGCCCGGACGCGCAGGGCCGGGCCCCCGAGCCCGGGGAGCTGCTGCGCTGGGAGCCGCCGCGGGCCGCCAGCAGCTCGCCCCTGGACTACGCCTTCGCCTTCCCGCCGCCCCGCGCCTCCAAGGAGAGCCTGGCCTACAGCGAGAGCGACTGGGCGCCCGGCCTGGATGACTACGAGCGGAGGCCGCGCTCCTCCTACCTGAGCCAGACCAGCCCGCAGCCGGCCATGCGGCAGAGGTCCAAGTCCGGCTCCGGGCTGCAGGAGCCCCTGCTGCCGTTCGGAGCAAGTGCATTTAAATCCCACCCCCAGGGCCTCTCCTACAGCTCCTACACCTACCCTCGCCTGTCCGAGCCCACCATGTGCATTCCCAAGGTAACCGCCGCTCCGCCCCGCTGCCCCCAGCGGGTCTCAGCCTGGGGTGGGGGGTCGCACGCAGATTCACACAGCTCCCTCCGCCTTTCTATTTAACTGATCTCATCCTAGAGAAGTACTCCAACTGCTGAGTTACACCTCCAGCCCTTTAAAGAAAATGATATTGAGACAGATGAGTTGCCCTGCAGGCTTCAAAAGTGCAGTCTTTTTGCCTGGGCCTCCTGAGTAGCTGGAATTATAGGTTTGCACCATTGCGCCACTTTCTTGGCCTTCCCGGTGATAATCCGTATCCAAATCCCCTCACGTTTCAACCCATGAGCCCCAAGAACAAAGGCTTTAGACCAAGGCACCTCTTTCATTAAAATCAGAATCTGCCTTTTGGGATTTCCCATAAGGTTTTTGATTATAAAAGGCAAAGAAAATGCTCTTTAGTTGAAATGTTTTCTGATAGACAGGCGAGTTTCACGTAGTAATATACTGAGTTCCCTGTAAGGACTAGAGGATTGTGGGTCATTAGATGGTCAACATAGGGGATCCCACCTTCTTCCAAAGTTGGCATGGTCCTGTGGAAAAGGAAAAAAAACAGGAAAATATGGTAAGTTGTTAATGAAACTAGTTTTATTCGAATCAAGGGACAGTCCTTCATTCTGAGACCACCATTATTTTTGTGTCAAGATAATACTTTTTGTAAGAAACTTGGGGATAATACATAGTAGCAGCTTGCTCGACCATTTAGGTAACTTTTTATGTTGTTTCATTGTAATTTCTTTCTTGGTTAAAAAAATTATTTTCAGTGTTAGCTGCTGGAAATTTGGTTTGAAATTTGATTACTCCATTATGATCTTCTGAAGTTTAAGGACCATGGTTGGAGAATCTTTATTCAAGGCATGGACTTTTCTATGAGGATCTAAACCTTTTGGAAATACTATGGAGAGTTACAAGAGGTCAGTTTTTCCATCATAATCGAGAGATGTTTCAGGGCCTCACCTGTGCAGCCAAAGTGAACGCGGAGTGTGTGGAGCGGAATGTGTGTTATAGAGCAGTCTCAAACGAGTAGGCAGATTGGATTCCAGCAGGGACACCATCGACGTTTGCACTAGACACTTTCTGCCCAACAACTTGAAGGGCCGCACAGAAAATTCTGGAAGGCAAGTTTGCCTGTGTTTCTCTGCTGTATTAGCTAATAGGGTTTTTATGGTTTAGTTTGGGTTTGGTGTTTTGTTTTGTTTTAATATTTCTCCTAGATCTGATCCAAGATGTTTACTAGAAACCATCGCAGGATAACTTGGAAGTGACTTAAACTATAGAGGAAACAAACAAAACAATGCCACTTTAGTTTCTAAGACATGCAATTCAAATAAATCCTGAGACATAAAGGCCTGAAATATGCACCTTCAGTTAAAATTTAAGCAATCACAAATTTTTCCATCACACCCAATTAATGTATTTGAATATCCATGCTCAGGGTATCATGACTGCCTCCACGTCCTATGTTCCTGCCCACATAATTTCTAGAAAGAAGTCTAATTAACCAACAGTCACACAAGTTTTGTTGATTTTCTATGGACATCACTCTGTGTGAGTACCGTGATGGAGAGAACCTTGTCAGAGTTCTAGAATGAAATAAGCAACTTGACTTGTTCTGTAGCTGAATCGAGGTACATACTCAGATTCTAACATTAGTGGTTGTTTTATCTAGGAGTAAAGCATGAAAGTGTGTGTGTGTGTGTGTGTGTGTGTGTAGAGTATATTTGAACACAAATTAGGGAGCTGGGTTTGGGTCAGAGTCATGAAGAGGAAATGATACGCGAAGTAAGTGATCTTCCAGCCCTGGGGCCACCTATAGCCCTTTGGCATGGTTGACCCATCCAGTATTCATTTCTAATTGAAAATTGGACACTCAAGATATGTCACTTAGAAATCTCAATTTATGGGGTTTCAGGTTTCTCTTGAATAAAGTAATAGGATGGTCCTGTGTCCTTGAGCCCACGTCATGAAGCATGGGCTATAGAATCATCAAGGGGTAAAGCCTGCCCCATTAGAAGGGTGTGGAGTCCCCAGTGTGGGACAGGCCTTTCTCGACCCTTTGCATTCATTGATTTCATTCATTTTCCCACTAGTGTAATCCCTAGAGGCACTGGGGATTCAAAACCACTATCTTCAGCCTCAGCCCACTCACCTACCATTCCAGAGAGGAATGTGAGGTCCAGAGAGGCACATAAGACACTCAGTTTTATAGTTAGCTGGCTGAAAATAAGGACAGGAATCTAATCGTTAGGATTCTTCCAGTGGTGCACCTTCCTCTTATGACAAATGTTTTTTAGGGGATACAGTTGAATTTGCCAGTAAAATCCATGACACATCTTCATAACCCCCAGAACCTGGGCTAGGAAGAGGATGAAGGAAACAGAAAGGGGAAGGATGAATTGCTTCCCTCCTTTCAGGCTCTGTCTTCCTACAAACTTCCAAATATACGTCACAGCAGACTTGCCCTGAAATCAACTTCTGCCACACCCAAACATAACACAGAAACTACTGTAAACTGCAGGGGAAATTCAGAACATCCAACTATGCAGATGTGGTGAAGAGTTCTCAGCCTTGTAAGCCCTTATAATCAGGGTTCCAAAGGAGCAATCCCCTGCTCCTGTGTCCTAGGAAACCCACAAGAAATTCATGGGTAGCTTTTGTGGGAGAGCAGGAGGTGGGAAGCATTTTAGTAATTAATATGTTTACTTGATTAAAAATATAACCCATCTCTCTAAAAAGAGCTGGGTGCCTATGACTTTAGAACTGTATTCTTAAAATCTACCAATCACATTTGGATTTCCAGCTAAGGGAGGAAATAGCAAGCATGAGTCAGATAATTTGGCTTTGCCTCACGGAAATTTCTAGAGGAGGGTGGATAATGTTCACATCACCCGTAAAAAGAGAAAGCACAAAACTCCTGTAGGTCTCCAGATGGAGCAAAACTGAGGAAGGGTGTTTTAGAAACCAGTTTTATATTTTGGTATAAAGAAAAAATTTAAATGCCAATGTTAACACAGCAAATAATAATAATTCTTCTCCAGTGTTATCCGCCTATGTAATTTTCCTGTTATCATGACAGGAATCAGAAATATTATATGAAATTTGCTGGAATGAACATCTTTTGGATGTTTCATTGCTGTATTTGAGCAGATGAAGCATTGAGATGGAAAGAAAAGACAGACAAAACCCATACTCAGCACCATTCATGCCCCCTGAACTCTGCCAGATGGGGAGAAAGCGTACTTTCTACCTTCCACTGCAGAGCTGCTGTGCAGGGAGAACTGGCTGGCAGTGTCATCACCTGTGTACATGATGCTTCTTGTTTGCTTCGCAGAAGCAGGCAGCTGCCAACTCTTAGGACTTGGTGCTGGCCCAGCTCATTCATTCCTTGCTCTGGCTGCAACTAGAGAAGCCCCAGTGTAAAACAGCTCCTCAGGCACTCTTTGAATGATGGATACACACTTTGTCTTGTTGGTCTTCTCATGCCCATTGCAGAGCTGAGGAAAAGAGTCTTGAGAGGTAATGTAATAGCCTGGTCAACCAGCTCATGGCCCAGCTGCCATCCCTTGCTCTGAGCTCAAACCCTTCACCACACACAAGACATCTCCTCTATGGTCCAGGGGAGCTTCTGGAGGTACCAAGCCTTCCCTTGACTTGCCTTCTTACCACTCTTTTTAATATTTGAAGTTGTGAGGTTGCATTAGCAATTATTAAATTAGTGATTAATTCAGCAGTTAGGTTGCATCATTCTGTTTCATTCAACAGCAGTGTTTCTCAACCTTGATACTCTTGGCACTTTGGACCTGGGAATTCCTGGCTGTGGTAGGGTGCTAAAGGATCCCTGACCTCAACCTATTACATACTGATAGCATTCATTCATAACAACTAAAATATCCAGGCACCACCACATGCCCCACAGAAAATACAAATCAGCCCCAGCTGAGAGTTACCACAGCATCACTACTATTCATCAAGTACTGCAGGGTAGTAAAGTACATGTGAATATTTTGGAGAACATAATGTGCTAGAGTTTGAGTCCTAATTTTGCCACTTGTGGAGTGAGCAAGATGTCAAACTATGCCTCACTTCTCACTAAGTAAATGTCAAGATAGTCCCTGCCTCATCATGTTGAGAGAGGGTTAAGTAAGTCAGTAAATTAGAACAGCCTGATTGTTCATACATGTAGTATACACATCATTCTCCATGTGTAGCATGTAGACAAATAATGGCTATCATATGATGATGTTTTAGGCACTGTGAGAAGTAGTTTTGCAAACATTACCTGATGCAGTCTTCACAGCACTTCCAGAAGAACTCAGGTCACCTCTGTTGTGCAGTCAAGGAGACTGAGAGCCTAAGAAGCAAATCGTTACGGACTTAGCTTAGAAAGATATGGACTGAAATGGCTGGGCCAGATGCAAAACCATGTCCCTGTGATTCAAAAGTCTGTGTGCTTTTAATACTTCCATTTCTATGAAAGTGAGGGACAAAAAAGTAGATGTGATGAGATCATTGAGCCTACAGACACACACACACACACACACACACGCACACGCACCGCTGGCAGCCTCATCTCACAGGTGAGCAATGCGTGATTGGAGGTGGACGGGGAATGCTGTTTATTCTGCCTGTTCTTGGTAGAACAGAATCTTGGACAAGTTCCTTAACATCATCTAAGCTGTGAATTATGGATAAAAACTGGAACCATAGACTACAGAGAAAATATTAAGGCTGTGCATCTCTGAAATTCTCTTTGTACATATTCAACTTTAAGTGATGACCTTGTTTGGTTTTCTTTTAAAAAACTAACCCCAAAAATAGATGGTTTTAACCAGTCTTCTTGACAGAAGACTACAAGTTCTAGAATGAGAAAGTCTAGATTTGAGCTCTTACTAGACTTGTGTTCTTGTCTATACCTGAGCTCCTTCATCTGTAGTGTTTTAATGTTTTCAATTTGAGGTGAGGATGAAATAAGATGAATTAAATATAAAAGAGCATAGAGCACCAGTTGATGTTAGCCTTTATTTCCAGTAGTATTTCTTACAGGAAGATGTGTCACCTTTTCTGCTAATGCCAGCCATAGGAAAGTTCTGTCTTTATAATAGTGTACATATTTTCAAATCATGGGAACAAATTTATTCTGATGACCTGCACAGCCTTTCTGCATGGTTTATGGCTGTCCTCACTGTTGCAGCATGGGTCACAGAATGCATAGTAGCTGTGTGACTTCCTCACGACTCTGCAAAGCCTTAGCAACTGAGGTGGCTTGAGGACGCCAGTGCCAATGCCCAGTGCTTACTCCACTCTAAAATGGAAGTGAAATTCTCTTATCTTCCTTGGAAACCAGAGGATAAATCAGAACAATATGACTTTTCATATCTGTATTAGCCAACTTCCCCATTGCTGGACAAAATGCTTGACACCCATAATTGAAAGAAGGAGTTTAATTTGGCTCACGGTTTTAGCAGTTTCATTCCATGGTCAGCTGACTCAAAAGCAGAAACATTATTGTGGAAGTGCATAGTGGAGCAAAGCCCCTCACTTCATGGTGGCCGGGAAAGCAGAGGAAGGACCCCAGAGAGTCCTTCCTCCAAAGGCACAGCCCCAGCACTGCACCTCCTCTATACAGCCCCACCTCCTAAGAAAACGTTCAGCTGTGAACACAGCTGTGATCCAGTTACCTCCCCAGCAGTCTCTTAATTCAGTCAAGTCAACAATTAGATTAACTGGCACAATCTCCAGCAAGCCTAGCCAGTTCATGCTACTGTCTCCCTGCATAGGGCATGTGAAAGTAACTAATGCTACAGACCAAGGTGTCCCAACAGATGACATACTAAAGAGTTCTGAGTGAAAAATGATAAATACAAAAAAAATGGCACATTTCCCCAGACCAACCTTCTAAGGTCTCCTATATGTTCTTTCATTGCTTAGCTATCACTTTTCTTTGTCCAGAAGGAAAAAGCACCAGAACCAGTATGTTCAGTCCTCCTATATCAGTAGCTTGATGACTCATTGTTCTTTGTGACAAATCTCATGCCCAGATTCAACCACAGCTTTAGGAACAAAAGGAAAGCTCCTTCTCTACTGAGACTCTTTTAGAGACACATTAAGGGACCTGATTTTCTATAAAATGACAATGCTAGGAAACCCAGTGGGCTGCCCCAATGTCTGAGGAAGCAAGAGGGACAGAAAGAGAATCACTTCATATCACATTAGTATCGCCTTTAGGTTTGTTTTCTTTGCATAAATGCTTGCTCATATAGGCTGTGCCTTAAAGATCATTGGGCACCCCCAGGTGACTCCATGTTGGGTTTTGAACATCTGACCCTTCTGATGGAAATCATCTTCCCATGGATGTTCTGTAGTTCAAGGTAAATTATATTTTAGTCATTATGAATGGGCTTTCCCATTACCAAATTAAACATGAAATGTATCTACCCTGGAGTTGTCCATCCCCAAGTGCTCTCAGAGACCCTGACACAGTTGAACAATATTTTGAGGCAAACAGCTAGTCCACCTAGACACAGAGCCCCCCACCACATCGCTGCAGGCAGTGAGGGATCCCGGGTCACAGCGTCTGCTCCATTGCGTTGCTCTTGGACGGGGGATGCCTTCTTTGAGTTTGTAGCTGCACCCTCCAGGGGTTCTCTGGCTGTGCCAATTCAGCAGTGTTGAAAGAGTCTGCAGTTCCTGTGTGCTGGAGCCTGCTGCTCACACATTTCTTCATGGGACTGGGCTCTGCCCATTTGCAGAGGCCATGAGCTGCTTGTCTGAGCTGCTTTCTGTGTGCGTGTGTTTATGTTTTATAAGACAGGGAAGTACATGGCTCTTCAAACTTTGTGTCAGAAGGCGTATGCTCCTGCATGCCTAACTGGGCCTCCAATATAATGGCTGTGGGAGATTCCTGGTGAAACACTCAGCACAGTAAACAGCTTTGTACCACATGCAGCTTAGAAATTCAGCTATTATGTGTAACCATTAAGAACTTAGTCTACTTCCAGGTTCCCCTATTTAACATCTTAAAGAGACACCTTGAGTTGTTGGTTTGGTTTGGTTTGGTTTGGTTTGGTTTGGTTGAACCCATGGCCTTTGCACTGAGCTAGCTGCTCAGCTGTTTTTATTTTTTATTTAGAGACAGGGCATTGACAGATTGCTAAATTGTCCAGCATAGGTTTCCTCTTGCATTCCTCCTGCCTCAGCTTCCCAGAGTGTTGGCATTACAGGCATGTACCATTATGCCCAGCAAACACATTGATATTTTGGGGGTGCCTCCCAGGGCCTGCTCAAGACCACAACTGCTTGACAGTTGTCATGGGCACTTGCTTGTTTCACTAGAAACAGAATGTCAGCTCAAAGTGTGTGCTGTGCCCCTTTGTTATCCAGCCAGGGTGAATGTGAACTATTACCTGTGAAATAGGACTGTTCTATTTTGTAAATGAAAATACATAACTCAGCAGAAACTGGCCACGCCTAGGTATGAGCTGAGAAGCAGCAATGGCTGCTTTATTAGAATGCAGTTGGAAATTGAGTTGTTCCCTAACACCCTTGTAATCCCAGAGACAGAGCTGAGTTCCCAGGACAGCAACCACCTTAGTCAGAGGTCAGAGTCACAGAGCTGGCCACTGAAGGGTGGTGACTTGTGAATTGCGGGCCAGGGCCCATCCTGTCTATCCCACGTGAGGGCAGAGGTAAGTGAATTAGAGCTGCAGGGCACAGCTGAGGTAGGGACATAGGATGTAATGAATCCCCCTTCCCTCAATTACCAATCTTTAAAATATCCCTGCAGAGAAAGCAAGCCCGTGATTCTCTCTGCAGTTTTTATAAGCCTTGGTTTTCCTTTCCCCAAGCCAAGGCTGGTCCAACTCACATTTTTCTTTGAATCAAGTCGGGACAATTGAAGATGTCCTTCCCATGCTCAGATAATAAAGGACTGTGATTTGTTTTTATCCTACATTTGATTTATGCACAGCAAGCAACACCGAGGCTGGCTTTTTCTTTTTGGAGACGTGCGGTCTCTTTGTTTTATTGTGCTCTGAAAGGTGTACTGGAGCATTACACTCAGTGCTGGAAGCAGCTGCCTCCCCCGGCCCTGTACCTCTCCATCCTTCATGGAGCACTCCGCAGTCCCCATCTGCATCCACCGCACACCCCAGCCCAACACTGTCCCAAAGGCCCGGGTGGCCAAGGTGACCAATCCACGTGGCAGCAGGGCATTTTCCTTCACTTCTTTCTTCTACCTTCCCCTCACCAAGGCCTTTTTCCAGCCTTGGCATAAAATGGTCAAATGATGTTCTACCACAGAATTCAATTTCACAGTTCAGTTAGGTCCTTGATTACACTGCCAAATTCAGATTAATGTGCATTTAACTAACATGGATCAGGGGAATTCTGGCTGACAGCCAGCTGCAATCGTAGCAATTGATAGCTGTGTGGAGTTTTATGCCCTGTCCACCACTGCTGAAATTGATTGATTAAATGAATTCATTGCCATAATTATTTATAATTTTGATACATCACAAGCCTGTGTCTGACTCTTTCCTTGGATATGTGCTCCGTGTGGAAGGGGAGCCTGGCTGAATTGTTAACTAGAGATTATTTATTCTCATACAATACAGCCGTTTTATTTTTCTCTCCTTGTGTTTTGAAAAGAGATGTGAAAAAGCACATTTTTTAAGAATTTAATTTATATTGGATGCTAAAAGAGTATATCATTAGCCAGTTCAGTAAAGGGAAAAAATCAGAAGTACTTATTCCTTCTGTCAGTATTTCCTAAGATTCCAGTACAAAAAAAATTCCTTCTCAAGATGTGCCCAATTTTCAGTGGCCTCCTCACACCACCACTCAGCAGTCTGGCAGACTGGTGGGTCATTTGCAGAGCAATCCATCCAGCCTTCTCTCATTGCATCCCGCCATATGGAAAGGCCCTGTAAAGGCTGCAAACCGACCGTGGCCCCTTACTGAGGATCGCCTTGCTCTCAAAGGCTCGGAAGGAAGTCTGTGTGGTGTCTCTCTTGTTCTCTCTCCTGCGCAGCGGCCCTCTTCAGCATCGCCACACCTTTGCAATAGGCCTGCAAGGGCAAACTCTACACAAACCCTTTGGAAATGGTGTGGAGCCTGTGTGACGGGAGACTCACCAGAGTCTCTTTCACTGGTCCCATTCCACTGCACTGTGGTTTTACTAAAGATATGATTGTAGTGTCCCTCCCGGGACTGCAGCTGGTCTTGTTCACATGCATTCCACACCAGCTCCTCTTTTATTCCAGAATGTATTTGGGAATCAGAGTGTAGAAAATGCCATACAGTCCAAGCTGGACTCTTTTGTACATCTTTTTTACAGGTGTGTGTGTGGAAAACAGTATGTATACACAAATTTATCATTTATGTTTCACCTGCCCCCAAATCTAACCTATATCGTTGGAATGAAAAGTTAGCATATGATAATTTGATACTTGTAAATGCTCAGTATCTGTGTTAATAGGGTGAGGAGGCCTCATCACAGAAAATCACTTTCCTGAAGAACCTAGAGGAAAGCTTGGGCATTGATGTAGCTGAACACAGCGCTCTACTTTGACCAAAGCAAAGCTGGAAATGATGGGTTACATGCATAGATCAGCAGCTCATTTTGCTGTGATTTTTTTTTTAATTTTGAGCTGATTTTTCTAAGCTGAGACTTTAAGAAAAAAACTTAAATTTTCTTCCATCCCTCTCCCCTAGGCATTGTCATCCATCATTTCTGGTCTAGTTTTTACCTCTGGCTCCAAGCTGCTCAGACATCTGGACCTCTGATGAGACTCCCAGGCCAGGCTGTATCTCTGGAATTGTCACTGCAGGTTGCTCACCTCTGTCCTGCTGTGTCCCCCTCTAGCCATGGCAGCTTGTCCCTGTGGACTCAAACAGGGTCCAACTCCTAAACCAGCTCTGGCTTTGAGTCCTCCTTCTGACTTTAGAGTAGCCTTGGGGCCATTGCATGGTCTCCTTCACACACTGTACCTCAGTCCCCTTATTATTTGTAAAATGGCCTCTCATCTGTCTCGAAGTTTAAGTGCAAAAATATGCCAAGAGTGCTTAGGACACTTACCAGCATATAGAAAGCACTCCACAAATAATAAAGAGCATTAGTATTTAGTATTAGCATTATTATTTCCTATTCCTGCAAGAATAGCCTTCTAAGAAAGCAGTCACTTAAAGAAAGGGACCCACTTTGTCTCCCAGGAAAACACCTGTGCATTTTAAAGAGAAGAAAGAGCCCCAGCCTTGATTATAAATATTATATTTTAGCTACTAATGGTAGACATGGCAAGGAAACAGATGTGTGGTCACATCATCTACACGGATCTGTCCTGTGGGAGTCAGGGACAGAGCTGCATAGAACAGGGTTGTGAAATCCTTTTAGGAAGATGAGACCATTAGACCTGGATTGCTTAGGAGCAATTTGAGCTCTCTCAGCTTCGATTTAACCAGCAGGTACATGGGATACATTGCTCTTCACTTGATCCCCAGGGTGAAAAAGAATGAGGCTTGTCATGATTGTGTGACTGTAACAGGCATCATTGTAGAAATGCAGCTTAGGGCCAAAGGCTGGGGTTCAATGACAGTGCCGCTCCGGGGTCCCTCGTGCATTTCTCCTTCTCAAAGCCAGCTCTTCATCCACTGTCATCTTCTTGAGTGGACAGAAGCCCCTAGGAAGAGACCAAGTGTTCCCTCACCTGATAGGAAAAATTAATTTTCTTCTCCTTTGAGTCATTCCAGCTCCATTCTGTAAGGATCTCTCATGGTAACAACTGTTCCTCTTTGCTTTTTTAAGTGTGCGTGCTTACCAGCAGCCATGAAAGACAAGTGCATTTGCTGCCTAGAAGACCTAATTTCAACTTTGAGCTTTTCTAAACAATTCTGCCTTCTATCGGTAGCTGGAAAGTATCCCCTTCTGCAGCTCGATGTCCTGTTCTTTATGGCATAAGCCAGTTGTTAAAAGCAGAGCCTCATAATGCTGTTGACGACAGTGAGGGAGCAGAGGTCCTAATGCAGTGTGCAGTGATGTTTGCAGTGCCTGAAAGACGCAGCTTTCCTGTGTGTAAGACATCTTCGGAGGTCACTTAAATGCATGCTTGTGGGGAATGAATTCAGTATTGCTTAACTTCAAGAGAAAATGCTCCAAGAAAGACAAGGTAAAATGAAGGGTTTCCAGGACACTTTGAGAAATAAAAGTCAAAGACCTCCTTTCTCCTCACTCCCTGGCCTTGCTGATTAGCCTAGACTTGGCTGATCTGGAGCTTAATTTACAGGCAGAATCCAATTGTTCCTCTTACAGTGACCCTTAATCTCCCTACTCTTGTACAAGTCATCCTCATGTAGCACCAGTACAGGGGCTTATAAAGACTCAGCCTGTTTTCTAATATTCTAATTTAATTCTAATACACGGCCGAGTGCATTACAGTTAAAGGCACTTACCTGGTTCTTTCAAATGTGCAGGAAAATACATGCTGCTGGTGCATTGTACATTTCCAATAAATGTTATCTAGTTTTATTAATATGTACTTATTACTTATTTTCTTTTACGTCCCCACTATTGTGTTAAGTATTTTCTATAACAATAGCATATGTATTAGTGAATCACTGTTTGAACCTATTGATACATATTCAATTATGTGAGAATAATTCAGAGTTCCCAGAAACCAAGGGAATAGGGGTTGTTATTATTCCACTTTGCAAATGAGAAAACTGAGGCTCATAGAAGCTAAGTCATTGGATTAAAGCTGGAGTTAGGGCTCATGGCTGAGTATATCTCCTGTCCAACCAAGACTGGGCACTAGCTTAGCAGATACCCTGGGTCCTGTCGGTGGGTCTCTAGACTATCTGCGAGGTGAACTCACTGGGGTAGTTGTGATATTCTTAAGACAGAAAGCACTGCATGTTGCATGGGCCTCAGAGAGGAATTGATCTTTTGAGCCAATGAACAGTGCAGAAGAACTGACACGGTGCCAGGGTGGTGAATTCAGGGTACAATTTCTGTCTCCTGACTTGGTGTAACTGACTGTCTGCTGTACAGTGTAGTGGGGCAGGAACTTGAGGCACTGCCTGCCTCACCATGATGCCAAATCCATTGACCACTCCTCAGTGGTGTTTGGCACAATTGGTTACTCCCTCCCTTCTTGAAATACTTCCTCTTTTGGCTCCAGAATGCCTTACTGCCTTCAAGTGCTACCTACAACACTGGCCACTGCCCTGTTCCTTTTGCAAAATCCTCCTGCTCTTTCTGGTCTCTGGAAGAGACTTGGGCTTCTCCTACACAATCAGTATCATGTGTTTTTGGCCAGCAAAACACAGATGACTCTTGGATTCATGTCTTCAGCCTTAATTCTTCTCTAGAATGTAAATCACCTAAGTGACAGCTCAATATGGGTATCTAATAACTCTAAAATTAGTTAGATCATAGCAGATGTCTTCATTTTTGCTCAAGTATCAACTACATACTGCCGTGTAATGAGCCATCTCAAACTTCATGACTAAAAACAACAATAAACATTTATCAAATCACCTAATTTTTTGGGTCAGGTCTATTATGTTAGCTACCAATTGCTCTGTACCAAGCAAAATCATAAAACTATAAGTATTGCTATCCAATGAATCATTCTCCAAACTTAAAATAACAAGCATTTACTTTTTCAGTTTCTGTAGATGAGAAACACAGAAGTGCCAGGCTGCCCTGGCATAGCTCAAGGTTCAGTGAAGGAATTGGCCAGGGGTGTAGTCACTGGAAGGCTGGACTTGGGTTGGAGGATCCACTTCCTGCACGGTGCACATCGTTGATGGCTGGAGGCCTTGGTGTCTGCTAGCTTCCATTCCTTGCCTTGTGGACTTCTCTGTAGGATTCTTGAGTGCTCTCAAGGCATGGCAGCTAAAGAGAGCCAGAGCAAAGACACCACAAGCCTGTTTTGACTTAGCAAAAGAAGGAGGTTTATTGTTGCTTTTGCTGTGTTTTTTGATCGCGCAGATCTACCCCAATGCACTGTAGGAGCAGACTACACAGAGCACAAATGGTGAGAGTCAGGGAGCTCCAGAAGCTGCCTTAAAGGCCAATGACCCACCCCGCAGGCCCATTCCTCCCTTAAGGGTCCGCATTTCATTAAAAGGCCCACTGTTCAGGCCAAAATCCTGGCATCATCTTTGATCCTCCTCTTTCGAATTCTCATCCAACCCATCAGGAAATCCTGTCCCCCATCTTCAATCCTTAGCCCAGATCCTGTCACTTCTCAGCCTATCTACAAAAACCACTAGAATCTCAGCCGACATTGACCGTAGTAAGCTCATGGATGTTCCTGTTTCCTCTCCTGCCTCCAAACTGTTTCCTGGGAGCTAGGCATATGCTGACCTCGTCACTCCTCTCTACCTGGCTCCCATCTCAGAGAAAAAGCCAGCCAGAGGGCCTTCCTACCCACCTCCTCTAGCAGACCCTCCTTGATGTCCATGTGCCCTGTAATACAGCTTATTCTCTCTGGGGAGCAGGTGTCAGCCATCGTTGCACCCCTTAGAGAGGCACAGGGGGACGGCCTACCCAAGATGGCCTCCACTGTGCTCAGCCCCCTCGCCCTATTTCATTACTCTTTACCCACCTTAGGACTGGGGCACATACTGTACATGTGTTGGTTTTCTTGTTTGTCATCTGTCTTCTTATCTAGCATATAAATTCCAGGAGAACAGAGATACCCTCGACTTTGATTCTTGGTGGCTCCTTCCCCAACACTTGAAAGGTGACCAACACATAGTAGTTGCTCACATGTTAATGTATGGAATCAATGGATGAGTTTTCTAAGGAGAAAGATCATTTCATGCAGAACAGTGCTGTCCAGGGGACTTCTCTGCAGTGGTGGGAATATTCTGTATGTGTGCCATGTGATGTGGTGGCTGCTCACTGCTAAAAATGTGACTAATATGACTGAGGAATTGATTTTTCATTTATTTTACTTTTTTGACTTTACACTGCTATATGTGACCAACAGTTTAGGCCAGAGCCAGGTCCTCAGGGCAGATGGAAAGGATAGAGAATCAAATGGGGTGTCATTTCAGCAGAGAGTCCAGACAGCCCAGCAGAGAGTTCTTAAGGCACTGAGTTACGAAGAAGCTTAAGGTATAATCCATCTTTTCTGGGTGCCATCTATGCAGCCAGCATTGTGTTTTCATATGATAACAAAGAGGGCACTGATTCAGTAGTGCTTTCTGGCCTAAACGAGGAGGTAAACATGGTG
Source organism: Hydrochoerus hydrochaeris (assembly GCA_004027455.1). Classification (NCBI taxonomy): domain Eukaryota; kingdom Metazoa; phylum Chordata; class Mammalia; order Rodentia; family Hydrochaeridae; genus Hydrochoerus; species Hydrochoerus hydrochaeris. The sequence continues at coordinate 46,819 of PVLA01008922.1, forward strand.
TGATGTGGTATACAGAGTGTCCTTGACCTCTGCCATTCTAAGAGTGCCCGGAGCTCATTCCTGGTCCTTTCCAGGATGTGATTTCCGGCACCCACACCTGAAATTATGTAAGAATGCCCCCTCTGCAGCATCCTGTGTCCCCAGTGTGTCTCCCTCCCCCTGGTCTCCTCCACTATATTCCTTCAGTCCAATCTTCAGAACCAGAATGGAGTATTTTTGCTGGGATCCCTTTGAGGATGACCAGTAACTGTCTTTTTCATGCATGTACATAGACACACACACTTGCATGTTTGGGTTACTCTGAATTAGATTTGTACTTATCTGATGAGAATGTTGCATCTGTTTACTTTATGATCCACACTGAAGCAAAAGCCACTTGCTTAGCACTGGGAGCCATGTGTACAAATACATGTGCTATTTTATGTATGTGGATGGTACCACACCACCCTCAAGCATGTGAGTTCAGATGCAAGGGAGAAGGCCTCCCACCTCTGATATCTCTCCCCTATGCTGACTGAAGACTGATGTCCATTAGTGAAGGATGGGGTCTCCATTTCCTGAGTAAGAAAATAGGCTTTACATACACCGTGGACTAAGCTCACCAAATTAGAACTCTGTGATACACATCGGCAGGAGCTTCTTCCCAGGGTGGCCAATCCTGCAGGTGCCCCTCCACATCCTTTTAGTACTTGTTTCTGATTGTCATTCTGCTGCAAAAAGCTTCGGAGTCAGATCCAGTCTGTGAATATTCTCCATCCATGTCTGTCTTCCCAGGTGGACTATGATCGAGCACAGATGGTCCTCAGTCCTCCACTGTCTGGGTCTGACACCTACCCCAGGGGTCCCGCCAAACTACCTCAAAGTCAGAGCAAAGCAGGCTATTGCTCAAGCAGCCACCAGTATCCTTCTGGGTACCACAAAGCCAGCCTGTACCACCACCCTTCCCTGCAGACCAGTTCGCAGTACATCTCCACCGCCTCCTACCTGAGCTCTCTCAGCATCGCATCCAGCACCTACCCTCCGCCCAGCTGGGGCTCCTCCTCCGACCAGCAGCCCTCCAGGGTGTCCCATGAACAGTTTCGGGCTGCCCTGCAGCTGGTGGTCAGCCCGGGAGACCCAAGGGAATACTTGGATAACTTCATCAAAATCGGGGAAGGGTCAACAGGCATCGTGTGCATTGCGACTGAAAAACACACAGGAAAGCAAGTGGCGGTGAAGAAAATGGACCTCCGGAAGCAACAGAGGCGAGAGCTGCTTTTCAATGAGGTATGTAGTGGGGTGGCATTGTCTTTCCTCTCCAGCGTCCCATTTCTTTCCCCTTTCAAAAATGGTACATGTACACTTTAGAACATTAAAAAGGCTCTGGAAATGTGCAGACAAAACGTAGCATCCTCTGTAGTCCTTCCTTCTAGTCTTGTTTTATGCATTTACTATTTTAGCAGAGCTTTTATGAAGTACTTCATGTGTGCCAGCCACTGAACCAAGCATTAATCCAGTATGACCTCTTAATACGGTAATCCTAGGAAATAGAAAGGTGTTTAGCAAGGAGGAAACCTGCTCTCAGACCATCTGTGTGATCAGCCTGGGATCATACAGCAAGCTGACTGCATAACTGGGGTTTGGATCCCCATCTTTGCATATTCCAAGTCCTATGCTGCACAGCCTATCTCTGGGGGGCATTGTCCCCTAGGAATGCAGGGGATGAGTTCCAGGACTGATTCAAGTTCTAAAATCTGTAAAAGTTCTTTTATACATCCTCCTGTATACTTCAAATCATTCCCAGATTATTTATAATACAATGTAAATGCTATGAAGATAGCTGTTATATCATATTGTTTAGGAACTAATGAAAAAAACACTAGCTGTGCATATGCAGTACAGATGCTTTTTTATGGGGAAGGATTTATACCAGGTCTCTCTATGTAGTTAAGGCTGACCTCAAACTTGTTTGTACCCCAGGCTGGCCTTGAACTCACAGCAATCTTTCTACATCAGCCTCCCAAGTGCTAGGATTACAGACATGCACCACTACACCTGGCAGATACATTTTAATTTTTTTTTTCTATCTATGGCTGGTTTAATCCATAGATGTGGAATTCATGTATACAGAAGACCAGATATGTATCTATTTCACACTGTCGTGATGCCATTTATACTTTTTGTAGCCAGTTTTTTAATACAACAGAGATGAGTTTACTAATATACTGACTCTCACTCTTTAGGAACTTTAAAATATTCTTTCTTAACTATAAAAATAGTAACTTCTTCCTGAAAATATTCACATAAAAACACAAACAAGTAATGCTCTACATTAATATTTTAGGATTTTTTGATATTTTTTAGTTATATGGCTCGTTTCTTTGAGATATTTCTATGTATGTAGCTTGGTAATTTTTAAATTTTACCTAACATTTAATGTTAATAAAAAGAAATATAAAATACAAATTATTCATGCCTTTTCTTAACTATGCATTAAAGATGTAATTTTAAAGGCCTAATCTATCATATATAATTAAACCAGTTTCTGATTTTGTTTGCAAATTGTGTCCTTTATTAATTTTGTGGTAAGTGTTGTTACAAATAAGTCTTTGGTCTCATATCTAATAATGTTCTTAGATTACATTCTCAGGGTCACATTCCCCAGAACAGTGAACTAAATGTCAGAGAATGCAAACCTTGCCCCTATGTTCTGTATATTCACCTTCCCTCCCTCCCTCCCTCCCTCCCTCCCTCTCTCTCTCTTTCTCTCTCTCTCTCTCTGTCTTGTCTTTCCAATGTTTGGTTGACCTGCTATTTTCTCATAACTCTACTAAACTGATTGCTTTTATTTCTACTGATTACACTTGATGCCTTTTGTCAATATTAGATTCTTGAATAATTCCTCTCACAATCAGTACCTTTTACTCAATTATACTTGCAGTGTGAGTGTACCCACTAGAGAACAAACAACCAAGTTTCACCATCACAAGTCACGAGGCATCTTTCTCCTGTGCGCAGGTGGTGATCATGCGGGATTACCACCATGACAATGTGGTCGACATGTACAACAGCTACCTTGTTGGTGATGAGCTCTGGGTGGTCATGGAGTTTCTGGAAGGTGGTGCCTTGACAGACATCGTGACTCATACCAGGTAAGTCCCTTTATTATCCAAGATAATCTAAGATTTTATTCTAATCAGGGCATGGCCTTGGTGACTATTTTCATGCACTGTTCATAAACTGCAAGCACTCTGGCGTCAGGGAACACAACTTTCTTTGTCTTGTACTCCCCAGAGTTTCCACTGTAACATCATGAATGTGCAGTCTATCCAATTCATAGTCATGTTGACCTCAGAAGGTGATTAATACCTAATTATTTTTGATGGTTCTATTTCTTTTTCTCATGCTGGTGATCAAAGCCAGAGTTTGCTTTTGCTAAGCACGTGCTCTGTCGCTAAGCTACACCTCACTCTTCACATTTGTGTAAAATCTGCAAGCTAAGAATGAAGTTTCAGTGACAAGGACTGGAGTTCCCATTCCCTGTGTAGATTTCTAAAAGTGAGTTTCATTCTTTGAGTTAAAATGCTACTTCTGTAATTCTAATACCATCCCAGGTAGCTGAGGATGGATGGGGCAGGTAAAGGATCAAAGCCCAATGTCAGAATAACTAATCTCATCCTAGAGAGAAGTTCTTCCATTCTGTTAAAGAACTGAAGGTGTGTGGATGGCAGAGGAATTCTCTGTAAGAGTTCATGAAAGTACATTTACATCAGTGACCCAAACGCTGACATGTGGCATCTTTTTCCTTTGACATGTGATGGGCTCTTGTGCTCTGAGTTTCACGTACCAAAGACTTGCTTTTCTGGCTTTAGACTTCCCAGATATGGGCTGGCATGGACTGCTTATTGCCAGGACCCAAGCAAGTGGCCTCTCTTGAGATGTTCTTAAACCTGTCTTATTCTTCAAATGTCATTTTTTCTCTAGAATGAATGAAGAGCAGATAGCTACCGTCTGTCTGTCAGTTCTGAGAGCCCTTTCCTACCTTCACAACCAAGGGGTGATTCACAGGGACATCAAGAGTGACTCCATTCTCCTGACCAGTGACGGCCGGGTGAGTTTGCTTGCACCCCTTGTCTGCCGTGGGCATTGTTCTCTTAAGAACACCTTCTCATGGTTCCAATTTTTCTTAGTCACATGTTACCCACTGTACTTCCCAGATGACTTACAGAGAGGAAATTGCCTTCTCATTCTCTGTATCATCCTGTTAGTCAGAATTACCTGTGACCTGAATGTGACGGATAATTTACTTCCTTTACAGTGAGTGCAGGAAGTAACAGAAGCTATAGAAATTTCTTTTCTTTTTCTGCCACATTCCTATTTTTGGAGCTTCCCTTCCAGGTCTGTGTCTACTTCTTCCCTCAAATGTGCATGTCCACAGTATCTCTGGAGTCTCTGCAAGAGGCCGATGACCAACTCTACATGGGTCATTAGAGGAGAGTTTATTAGAGGGATTATTTACAGAAGTATGGACAGATGGGGAAAAATCATGAGGAATGGGGAAGGAGGAGTGCAGTTCTGCAGAGCTGAGCTCCCTTCTTACTCCCCCGTGCCTGAACAGGCAAGGGGAAGCTTGCTGTTGGGATCCGTTAACAGAGATTGTCCCTGTGCTCAGGGCTGCTCAGCAAAAGCTCTAATTGTCCATGGAGTTCAGACCACCAAGACGGTGCAGCTGGGATTAAACACCTCAGGGAAGCCCTGCTCCTTGCTTCCCAGTCCTAATGTTCCCCACTGGCTCACCCCAGCTGGAATCCATCTCAGTTTAGGTTGGTCCCCAAAATTCAGAGAAAAGAAACAAATCTGAAAGGGCAAACAGCAGGTACTGGTTACCTCAGCGTATCTCCAGACTTCTGTACTTCTCATCAGTGCAACCTGTGCAAGGGATTATGTTAAAACTCAGAAGCTACACCAGGACACTCCGCATGCAGCAGCCAAGGGTGCGACACATTAGGCTTTGGTGGGAGCGTTTTGGCACATAGACCCTTTCACCCTTGTAATTACCCTGAAACTCCCCTTAGAGGTAATGGCCCAGGGATGAGTGAAATCAGTCATCCTTGCAGTCCCTGTCTTTGCGAAGCTAGCAACTGCAGCCATATAGAAAGTACTTATGTCACATCAGAATTGCCCAGGAATGATCAGAGGTCAGCAGGAAGAAGAAATTGTCTAAGAACTTTGGCTCTTTAATTTTGTTCTAAAAAAAATTATAAAGTTGATTTTAGGAAATGTAGTAAATTCAGAAAAGTGTAGATGATAAAATGAAGAACACTTATAATCCTGTTACCTGTTTTTCTCCATTTTTTCATGTACCATTTGTACATAATTTGCAAATTTGGAATTATAATTAATGAGAAGTTTAAGTCCCACATTCTGCATTACTGTGCAAAACTTTTCTTTGAATGGAGGAGTGTGGGAATGCAAGGCAATCAGGTTTTGCTCCCAAACTCAGGGGAGTAAAACCACCACCACTTATTTGCTCACTTATCTGTAGGTCAGTATCTTGGGCTGAAGGCAGCTGGTACAACTGGTCTCTGCTGCATGAGGCACCAGCTGAGCTCTCTCGCATTTGTGGCCAGGTGTAGTTGATGTCATACTGCTTGCCTGAAAGTTGGCGGGCTCTCAGCAGGGTCCACAACACAACAGGGCCAAGTGTCATTTATCTTCCAGGAGAGTAGCCCTGGCTTAGCCACATGGCTCTGGTGACAGAGTTCCCCAGAGTAACAAAAAGGCAAGCCCCAATATAATAACTCTTTTGAGCCCTCTGTTTATGTAATGTTTGCTAAAGTAAATCAACCACGTCACCATGCCCAGATTCCAAGAGTGGGGCAGACTCTATCTCTTCAGGGGAGAAAAGGCAGTCACACTGCAAAGAGATGTAGATAGAGGGGAAGAATTTGTCACCACTTTTGTGTCATCATTTATAGAATAAGGGATGTCTGGGAAAAGGGCAAGAATCCTCTCTGGCCTGACTCAGCTCCTAGGTGAGGCCCCACAGAATTTGCATTGAAGTGGCCCAAGAACCAGCTCTGAGGACTGGTACTTTCAGGGGAAAAAAAGCAAGTCAATTTCTGGCCAAGCTTTCTTTTTCTCCATCTTGAAATTGTTGGTGCAGGCTTCCTTGCTAGAAGTACATATCTGATGTCAACATCAGACAGAGGACTAAGACAATATGTCAAGTCACTTACAGATTTTCCCTTCTCTCAGTATGCAGGTTATAAAATCACTCCATTGTCATTCTCGTGGGCAGGACTTTTGTCTCAAACATCTCCTCCCTGTCTGTACACCTAGCAAAGAGCTTAGAGGCACAGGCTCATTGTAAGTTATTCCTAGTGATTTATTTACACATTTATTCCACAAATATCTGGAATGTCTAGTAAATGTCTATTGTGTGCTGCATCAGTTATAAGACCTAACAATGAACACAGCAAAATCATTTCCTTGATTAAACTTAGAGGGCAGGAATGTGATAATACACAAACAGAGAAGCAAGTAAAATCATCACCAGACAAGTGGTGGCCTTAGAGTTTCTGAATTTAATTTAAGCAGAGCACAAAGGACTGCATGTGAGAGGACTGGAGCTCAAGCACAGGTGACATTACAGCAGAAGGTTAGGAGGAATTGGATCAGTCCTGTGACTTTCAGAGATGAGAGTGTTCCAGGAAGAGGGAGCAAACAGCATATTGAATGGATCTGTGTCTCTTGCCCATGTCACCCAAAGTTTGCTGCATTCACATGCCAGAACTGAGCACCATATTGACTCCAATGGCTTTCTCCAGTTTCTACAGAGAGAGGAAACTTTTTTGTATAAAGACGATATAGATGGAATGGGACTACTCTGAAAAAGCTTGAGAAAATTTTAAACTGATTTATTCATTAGACCATAACATGACGTAGTGGGGAGGTTTTGTCAGTTATCTATAGCTGTTATGACAAAGCCCTGCACAGGCTCTTAAGTTAAGGGTCATTTTAGCATTCAGCTTTGAGGGTTGCTTGGGCTCAGAGGCTGACTTGTGGTGAGATGACACCCAGAGTGGAGTGTCATCAGAAGTCTTCATCACCCACATATGACTAGAAAGCCATTTGGAGATGTCAGCCAGAAAACCTCCAGTGTGGCCTCTCTGTGGAGCTTGAGCTTCCTTGTGGTATGGTGGCCAGGATTTAAGAAAACAAAGTACAGGTTAGACAGCATTTTTATGACCTAGCCTTGAGATTAAATAACATCATCACCATAGTCACTAATCCTTTCAGATTTAGTGGAAGATAGTAGAGGATCCTGAGGATTCTCAGTGGGAGGGGAACTAAGCATAGTAGAATTAGAGCTCATGGGATGGGCAAAATTATTATTATTATTATCATTGTACACAAGAAGTACTGGATTCTCTTCCTGTTGAAAGATGTTTGACATCATTAACTTTAAAGAAATATAAATTTAAACTACAATAAGATATCATTACATACCTGTAAGAATGGCTGAAATGAACTATAGTAATAACTCCTGCTGGTAGAAATGTAACTATCTGGAAGATAGTTTGTTCCTTCCTTTCAAAAGTAAACCATCATTACTGCAAAATAAAAAGCTTAGAAAATGACAGTAAATTACTGAGGTTTACATTAAAAACATTCCTTTGGTTTCTTCAAAGGTGAATAAGGAATTTATTTTATAACAACTGAGAGTCAACAACACACTGGTTGTCAATGCCATACTAATATTTTATGAGTCATCATTTGTGGCAACCAAGGTGACGGTGGTAACTGAGGTTTAAAAGCTTCTCTTGAAGTGGTTCAAGAATTAATTACACCATTTGTGTAAAGCCCACAGAACCACACCAGGCAGAAGGTAGCTGCTCAGTCAAAAGAATCCTGTCTGCCCTGTAATTGAGTGGTCAGCAGAATCATTACAATCTTTGCTTGGCCAGACGCTTGCATTTGAGAGATGATATTCAGGGGCAACTCACCAGAAAGTGTTTAACTTTTAGCAAATTCAAGAGAGAGAATGGAATTCAGACCCTTGATCAACTAAGCCCAATGAATGTACTGGTAAGAAACACACAGTTGAGCCCAGACAGGGCAACTTAGCAACTTATCAAGACCTTGTCTCTAAATATGAGAGAGAGAGACAGAGAGACAGAGAGACTAAGCTAGTTCAGCACAAGTAGTCTATATCTCTTGCTTGTTTCTCCCCCATTTTCTCCGCTTCCCCCCTCCCTCCTTAAACTGATTATCACACTTTAAAACTTAGGCAAGCTCACTTAAAGTTTCTGTCTCTTTCCCTGAATAATTCAAGGGTCCAGCAACACTGTGCCTGAACTCACTTGGCAGTCACAGACTTGCTATGATGAGGTCGCCTTACAGTGCATAGCACATGCTATTGGATTTTTATGGCTCTTCCTACTTCAGTAATAATGGACTCCACTTCTAAATCCCCCCACCTGCACCTCTACCTGAGGCTTTGCTTTGGCCCTGAAGGGTGCTCCTGTGGTGCAAGGCAGGGTCGGATTCCTGGAGAATGAATGTTCCACCACCCCTGGAGCAGCCTGAAACACATATTGAGTGTTGGGGTGTAAATAGCCGGGTTCCCTCTCTCTTGCATGGAGTAACTGCAAGTCTCTTGTCCTGCAGGTCCCCAGATCAGCAGCACTGAGCTCTAGTTGTCCACAGGGTCAGTTGCTTGGTCACTAATCCCTGATGGCTACTGTCCTCCCTTGTTATACTGACCCGTTTCCCACTAGTTCCTGGCATCCTGCAGATAAATGGTTTGCGCTGAATCCTTGCCTTGGGGTGCTCTTCACAAACTAACAGGGTGCTCTTCATAAAACGCGGTGCTCAGGGCAGAATTTGAAACAGGAATAAAGAATAGGAAAATGGTCAGAGACCAGCTAGGACTCTCTTACTAATTAATGGTCAGCTGGAAGCCAGTGTCTCTTCACCAGAGGAATGTGTCCCTCAGAGTCCATTGTCCCTACCTGGCCATTTAATAGATTTGATATTATTAATCTTGCTCCATCATTTTTAAATTTTTAATTTTAATTAATCCATGTTTGCAGTACATGATTGCATGCATCATGGGGAGTGGGTACATGTGCATAATACATCTGAATTCTTTTTACTTCGCTTTCCTTATCCCCTCCCCTCCCTTTATCTCATGGTTCTAACTCACTTTAGCTCTGCTAATTCTCACATAACTAGAATTTCAGAATTAGAAGATGGTCTGAAGATTATCTCCCAAAAGCTGTCCCTAAGTGCAAACTCAGTCATGTGAAATAACTTGCTAAAATCCATTCTGCTCCAACAGTCTCTCGAATACACCCAGATCTCTGTCAAGCCTCCCTTCTTGCTGTACCACAGAGAGAACTGATCCTAATGTAGAAAACACAGAATGGATCTCGGGTTTTACTTCTTCTTTAACACTGCTGTGCAGCCCTGAGCATGTTTCTCCCACTCTGTGCCCTATACATTGGCAAGGAGGAAATGGTGGAGGAGGTTTCTATGCTATTACAGGTTAGCTTCCCTGACTCTCTCTCTCTCCTTCTGGAATTGGCATCAGGCAAAGTGGTCTGAAGCACAACTGGAGCCATTGTCGCCAGACTGACCCCTTCTATTTCTGCTTGCAGTCCTTTTGTCCTTAGGTCATTGCTCCCCTTGAAGTAGAAGTTCTCAAATGTTAGTGACATCAGAATCTAGTTGATCATCTGGCAAGAAACAGGTTCCTAGACGCCAGTCTCAGGGATGCTGAGGGGTCAGGCTAGGAATTTGCATTGCTAACAAGTTTTCACGTGATGCTGAGGCTGCACATAATAAATGCCATTGCTGTGTAGGAGGCACCCAGGGGACCAGGCAGGAAAGCAGCCATCTAGCGCCTTCACTCCACACCTGAAACAAACACAGAAGCCTTCAGAGTTTATGCAATGTACAGAGCATGGTTTTTGAAATTCTATTTCTAAACCTGAAGCTGTCTTGTAAATAGACCTTCCTTTTCCCATTCCTCCCACTTGACATCCTTTTCTGGAACCCCTGATTCCTAGCTAGGACACATGACGGATGGTGAGATCGTGTGTTTAAATAGCAGCTTTATCTGAGCAGCAGACTCCGGTTCTTTCTCTGGTTCTGGGTGCCAAGGCACATCTCCTCTAGACAGCACACTAGCTGCAGTTCTCCTAAGCCACTGCGTTGGTGAGACAAGGTGGCTCTCCAAGCCACTGAGTTACACAATCCATCTAAAATGAGGCTCAGCTTAGGCTTGTCATTTGCTTTAAGATCTGCCTTCAGTGTTTTATTATATTCATTACTTGAGTTCTGATTATCTACTTGCAGATTTATTTGGACAAATGTTATGTGCAGTTAAGCTTTTTTAGAAAATTGTCTCTTTTTTGTACTGGGATGAGTGAAAAATCATACAAAAGCACTTGCACTCCTACAACAGAAGAACAAGCCTAACTTCTAAGTGTCTGCTTTCAATTTCTTATGTTACATTTTTGTCAGGGAGATAATTATTACTATGCTAGATTTTGAGAAGGTTTTTTTTTTAAATATCAGCAAAGAGAAAGCCATACTAGAGATGCTGAAGTTAAAAGCTGCCAGTACTAAAATGCAGGAATGTTTACTGCCTTATTCATTCAGATTTCTTAAATTTATAGGAAAATAAATTTTATTGGTATGAATGCTCATCCTCTTCCATCTCTGTAGTAGGGTTGCTAATTTACTCATAGTTTAACTTTGGAAACACACACACACACACACACACACACACATGTGAGCGCAAGAGCATTATAGCTTCCTGAAACCAACCCAGACTTCTTCATGAAGTTCTACTGGCTAGATTCTTTTTCAACCTCTTTATTTTAATTCAATCCATGAAGTGTAGGCTGTTTGAATAATTTAAGCATTATCTATCAAAGTTAAGCTGCATTATTTTAAGGCTAAGCTAATAGCTATAAAAGTCTTTCAAATTTAGCTACCACCAACTCCCCCCTCTCTCCTCCCATCCTCACCCCCGCCTCTTAGAGGAGAGGGATCATGTGGCACATAGGACTTCAGGGTGGAGGTTATACACTCATCTTGTTTCACTCTGGTCCTGGATTGTGTATGGACTCTCTTGCTACCTAGAGTAAAATTTACCTTGTCCATGTGAGGCTGAGCTATTCCAGAGGGCACCTCTTCAGTGTTTCACAGTTCTGGTTCCCTGCCTAAAGCAGTCAAAGCCATCCTCTTGGCTGACTTCACATCTCATTTGTGGGCTGGGGCCAGGTACATCTTCATTTCTTCTTGAAATCTGAAGGAACATCTGGATCCCCTGCATGTCACACACAAACCACCAGCCCTGCCTCCAGCCACATCCACCCACACCCCTTTGCTCTCTCCATGAAGACCCCATTGGGCAGGGCCCTGGATTGTGTTCAGTCAGTCTTCACTGACGTGTCGATACCTCTCGTTTAAATACTGTTATAGTTTTGCTCTTGTTGATCACTAGGCACTTTGCCAAGTCCTTAGAGTGTCTCATACCTTCATTAAAAGTGGTGGTCTTCCCCAGGGGATCCCTAGGAGTCTGTTTAACTCTATCTAGATTTTGGTCAGTTTAAATTAATCTTTTTGTTAAATATTTTGAATATTACTCCTGTCACAGTGGTATACGAACCTTCTCCTCTCCTGTGTTTGTGCAGGCACGTGTACTCCAGGTATTTCTGCTGAGGTAGGGAGACTCGAGGTCTAATGAGGAACATGGGCTCTCGCATATTCAATGTCACATCTGTCTTTCTCATTCTGCAAATAATCCCAAGCTAAAAGGGATGGACTGTAGGATTTTCATGTCTCTGCACAACAGATTTCTTTTATAATAGAGCAGTAAGAATTATGGGCCATCTATCATTGCCATAGTTCCTTCTTCACATTTTATAATCTTAGTCCTCCAGGGTTCATTCTTGATTTACCAGTGCAATTGAGACAGTAATCTCCTCCCAGAACATCTTTTTAACCCCCCTCCAAACCACGAACCTATACTGATAATTTCCAAAATTGTATATCAGTTTCATCTGTATTCCAAATCTGGGTCTGTAGGTCATTTTCAACATGTCAGTGATGGTATCAGAAAGAGCTTCAATTACATGACCTACCTTCAGTTATATGACATACTGCGATATATGTGCTTCAACATAAAATAAAGCCAAGCTAATGTCATGCATTTGGTAAGCATATACTATTTGGTCAGCTTTTAAGACTCCACAGTCAAATATGAATTGTGGTCCTGAGCAATGCTTTTTCTTGCCAAAGGACACAGCACCAGGAAATCCTTTCAAGATGTACATTCTCTTGTATATGGGCTTCTGAGAAAAATTCCAAGGGAAATAAGATGAGCATAAATAAGACTCTGAGGTATATTTAAGGATTTCAAGAACAGACAGACAAACAAAGAAACAAAAACTCAGAGAGTTGGGAACAGACTATAAGCTGACCAGCTCTTTCCAGTTTACATGGAACTTTACAGGATTTAATACTGGAAATCACATTTTAAAAACCCAGTTGATCCCTCGATGGTATTGGTGTGTGAAAAAAGGAATGAGATTAAATACATGGAAAGGCAGCAACTGAAGGGAGTTTTGAAGGTCATACACACAGATTGTCCCTGTGTTCAAGCCAGCAGTAGGAAGTTGGGACTCTGAAAAATACTGAGAAGCCTTTTGTCATGACACTGAAGTGAAGAGGTGAAACCTTACACAAACATGCCCCTCAGACTTAACTCACCTGATCACAAAATGCTCCCTTTTCCCTTTTCTTAGAGGAACTATAGTGTGCATGTGGCAAGATGAAGTGGGCACCCATTATCTGTGGCCGTCGAGGACTCTGAGTTCAGTAGAACTGGGGTGGGGTCTGAGACTGCAAGTCTGAAGGCTGCTGGGTGATGTTGCTGCTACAACTTCTGCTGATGCTTGAGTAACAAGACCCCTCCTGAAGACCCTGATTGTCAGTTACACTCACCTTGCCCATCCGTAACCTCCACCACTCAGCTAAACCACCTTTTTCCACCTGAGGACTTAGCTGTTCTGTTTGGAATGGTAGTTAAATGCCTAAATCCTGGCTCTTCTGCTTATTAGCCCTGAATCCTTTGCAAGTGGTTTAACCACTTTGTTCCTTGGATTACTTATCTATAAAGTGGGGATGATAACAGTTCCTACCTCATTAGTTTCTCCATAGCAGTTAAATGGGATCCATATGTAAAATGCTTAGCAGGCACATAGTAAGACTTCAGTGAGGTTTGTCTAGGTATATTAGGGATTCACTCAAAGAACATAGTAGGATTACCTAACAAATTACCACAAACCAAATGGATCTATAGTATCTTTTAATGGAATCTATTCTCTCCATTTAGGAGGCTGGAGGTTCAAAAGCAAGGTGATGGCAGAGTTGGTTATTTCTGGAAGCTTTGAGAGAAAATCTGTTATGTTTCTTTTTCCCACTTTCTGGAAGTTATCAGCAGTCCTTGCTGTTTCTTAGCTTATGGATAAAACACTCCCCCCCCACCTCTTCTGCAGATGTTCTTCTCTGTGTGTCTCTGTGTCCTCTCTTTTTCTTTTAAGCACACCAATCATTTCAGCATCTTCTCTAATCCAGAATGGCCTTACCTTAATAAATTACAGTCATGCATCACACAGTGATGGGGATACATTCTGAGAAAGGCATCTTTAGGCCATTTCTTCATTGTACAGATATCCTAGAGTGTACTCCTACAAACTAGGATGCATGCAGTGTCACTAGCTAATGAATGTAATTTTGTAGGCTACCATTCTATATGCAATCTACTTTGAACAAAATGTGTTCATGCAGCACATGTGCATATCTGCAAATATTTCTTATTTCCAAGTAAAATACCATTCCACAGTTCAGATGGATATGAACTTTGGGAGACCTACTGAACCTATTGTATAGAGTCATAATAATAATTATTATTATTAATTATTATTATTTGCCATATTTGTAGCTACAAGACCTATTCTTTATTTATAATAAAGTACTTATAAGTTCTTGAAAAGTAGCCTGATTAAGACTTGCCTCACTTCTTTCTTGGACTTTTTCCTCACATTAATACTGAAACTCTGTGTAGCTGGCATTTTCCTCATCACCAAATAGAATAGCAGCAAGCGCCGATCTGGTTTGACCTCCCCTTTGTTTCATAGCTGTAGGCCCTCTCTACCTTGCCACTCCCAAATTGGTCTCCAGTGCTTCTCCTCTGCCTTCTTGATGTGCTTCTCTTTAATTTCTGGGGATAGTTCAATTTTGCTCACCTCAGCTCCTCTGCATTTCATGTTTGATCATCTTCTTTTCTCATACTATGACTCTGCAAGGGCATTTGGCTGTCACCTACATCCCAAGGTTCCTTGAAACCAGGACCCCCTGGTGTATACATGATAGGAGTTGGCAGTACACAGGTGTATGCACTTGTCAAAACTCATCACACGGTAAATCTCAAGTGTATGTGGCTCACTCTTCATAAGCTGTCAACAAATATTGAACTCTAGTTAATGTTAAATTAAGAGTGAAATGTACTGATATCAGCAATTTGACATGCATCAAAAATAAGATGGATGAGCACATAAAAATAAAATGGTTACTTAAAAATAAGATGGGTGGATAGAAAGGTGTGTGGTTAAGCCCGTATAGTAAAATACTAACAATTATACAATCTACTTAGTGGGCACAGGAATTTTCTTTTATCATAGTAACAAATGGGGAGAGCTTGTCTCCAGGCTGGTGCTCTTTGCTTAATACTGCTCACAAATGGCATCACACCTGGTCTTCATTGTCAGAGGTCTCTTTCATTTCCTATGATTGAGGCCCCTCCAATCATCCTGGTCTCTCAGGATCTATGATAGACCAGACACATTGTGGGTCCTAAAGCTACAGAGATGGATCTCTTAAAATTCTGACCACGAAGATTTTGAGTGTGATAGAAAACAGAATCAAGGCTGATTCTCATGAGTTCAGTTTTGTTACTAGGTTGATGGTGGCACCATTAAGTAGGACAGGAGAGATAGATGAGGGGTTAGATTTAAGAAGAGAGAGAGGAATCTCAAGTTTGATTGGAAGTACTTGTGGTCATCCATGTGGAGGCATATACTAGTTAGAAATTCAGTTGTGTTCTATTATGTCATGTTGTATTGCATTGCTGTGTGGTGTTAGGGATGGGACCAAGTTCTCATTCACTTTAGGCAAGCCCTAATCTACTGAGTTGAACCCCCAGCTCAAAATTAATAATGGGAGGAAAAGAAGCAAGAGTACATAAAAAGGGGATAAATGAGATTCCAAACCAGAATCGAAATATTTAAGGTATGGGCAGCAGAGGAGAGCCAGAAAAAAAGGTTGGAAAGGACGTACAGGAAGATAGGAAGAGTTTCAGAAAGGGTTCATACCTTAGAGACTGCACCTTTGGTCTATAGAAAACTTTAACTTCAAATGGTCGCTCTGAACTATTGTTAAGCAATGCTTCTTCTACCATCATTACAAATCTTAGTGACAAGTCTGAGTGACATTCTCTTCCAGAGGCTATGTACTGAGTCCTGTGGATGCCTGCCTCACATGCCTGGCTATCAAATGCTGGCACTCAATTTCTGTGCCCATGTTTCCACTTGTGTTGATGTTCACATTGGCACCTTCCATTGTCATGAGCAAAGGAGCAAAACTAAAAGAGAAAGGGAGCAGACACTTCAGTGATAGCTCAGCATCCTACATCAGTGAGAGTTTTGCAAATTTCAACACAGAAAAGAAAATGGTCATTTGAATCATCCATACATGGAACACAGATGTATAAATGGGTTTAATCCAAAGAACTTAAAACTGCAACAATGTGTATAAAATTCACACTGCAAACAGCAATTTCCTTACACTGAAGGATCATCTGTTACATTCAGTTAACATGGTTTTGAGATTCAATGAAAACATTTAATTTGTAAGAAACTTTGTTATTGTTGTTGTTGACCCATACCTGTATGAAAGGTATAAGCAAAGGAGTTTAGACTTCTGGAATACAACCCTGGTAACATGGGAGAAATTTTTCCACTAAAATTGATGTATGTCTTCCCAGCACTGGTATTTCTGAGGCCTGCTGATGAACTTGGCTTTGAAACTCTTGTTAGCCCAGTGAACAGTATTTTCAAATTACTCTTTTGTTGCTTTCTTTTCCTTTTCAGATAAAGTTATCTGACTTTGGTTTCTGTGCTCAAGTTTCCAAAGAGGTGCCAAAGAGGAAATCACTGGTAGGCACGCCCTACTGGATGGCACCTGAGGTGATTTCTAGGCTGCCTTATGGGACAGAGGTACGTGGTGACAGCCATGGTGGAGAGGGCAGAGCCCAGACAGGCCGAGGATGCAGTGACTCTCAGACACTTGGTGACCACAGATTAGGGCAATAACTTTTAACTCCACATTCACTGACTGAGCACAGAGTAGGTGGAGGCAGAGAAGACTGACCACTGAAGATATGACAGTGTCTACTCTGTCCTTTTATTGCAACACTGCCATGGACACTAAGGTGAGGGGGAGTCATTCAAACTCTCCTCCCACTCTCAGTGGCCACATAAAGCAAAGCAGTGAGACTTCAGATGCAGCCAGAGATGTGCAGCCGGACAGGCGGGATGTTGCAGAGGAAGGACAAAGGATCAGAGAACATGCCACAAAACAGAGGTCATACTGAATGAGCACTAGTGGATTCCCATGGGAAAAATAATCAAATGCTAAGATAGTATATTTGACAATATGGCACAACATCTCTTTCCCTTAGAAAAGACACAATCACACATAACCTGTCAAAGGACCAGGCTTGGGGATGTGAAATGGAGGGGCAGAGGGTGTGGAGGAAAGGCCTCCTAGAAGGAAACAGGGTGAGTTAAAGCTCCAGGCACAATGGACCCCATTAATGTGGAGGTCACAGAGCTCATATATGAGCATAGTACTTCCGGTATCATGGTGCAGATGGTGATTTTGAAGAGGAGGAGCTGGGAGGAAGTGGTGTGAACCATTGGTGAAGGTGGTCTCCTAAGCTAGGCCAGATTCTGCTGTTTCCCTTCTTGTGTGACCTCAGATGACCACCCAACTTCTTTTTCTTACTGTGGCCCCTGGAGAAGGTCACTGTAAGGGGTATAGCAGTAGCGTAGTGACCAGAGAAGAGGTATATTGAGGCCGTGACAGGAAGGCCACAATGTTGAGATAATCATTTATACCTAATTGGAAGAAACCTCTCCTGGAGTGGTATTTAAACAGCAAACAAAGAAGATTAACAAAACCTTGGTAATCCAGTAGTTCAGTCTATAAATCTGTATTGTAAATGCTGAAATACTATAAATATCATATTGATCTGTGACTGAGTGTGAATCATTCGAGTGTCCTTGGATGCATCCAGCCTTCCAGAACATTCTCCCTGCCTGATAACCAGTGGGTGTGTGCCTCACAGGTGGACATCTGGTCCCTTGGGATCATGGTGATAGAGATGATTGATGGCGAGCCTCCCTACTTCAATGAGCCACCCCTCCAGGCGATGCGGAGGATCCGGGACAGTTTACCTCCAAGAGTAAAGGACCTGCATAAGGTGAGTGGTGTGTATTTCTAGGTCCAAAGTAGCTATAGGGTCTTTCAGCCTCTCTGTGGTTTCAAACATTGGCACTTCACATCCAACAGGTAATATATCCTGGTGTAAGGGCAGGCAGACTTTGGAATTAATTACCTAGTTTCATTCTTCACTCCTTGGACTAGTGACTCAGCCTGTGTGACTCCAGAGTTCACCTGTGAAATAAGGTATGAGCAGCTTCTCAACCAAAGGCTGCTTAGAAGAATGAGCTCAACACTTAGTCTCTGAGCGCCTGTTGCCTTCTCAGGACGTCTAATCACTCAGGATACTGCAGCACAGGACCGCAGACTGTTACAGAGCTTATAGACTAGCTGAGGAGGCAGATAAAAATCTATCAACAAGTGGAAGAACAGAATAATATCAGAGAGTGGTACCTGTTGTGAAGAAAATCAAGTGTTGTGACACAGTAGAGGGCAGGAGAGGGTGTTGAGAGCCACTGTAGCTTGGAGAGTGAAGGAAACCCTTCGTGGGAAAGATCACCAAGCTGAGCTGGACCTGAATGGGAAGAATGTATAAACCATGCACAGATCCCAGCAGAAGAAACGTGATGCCCAGGGACCTAAAAGCCAGGAAGCAGAAACCTCCTGTAGCTCTAATAACAGGAGCAAGAAAACAGGTAGGTAGGTAGGAGCTGGGTCATGTGAGAAGTGAAAGGCAAGTTAGTGGCATACTTGAAAGGGCTTACACAGAGTCTTCTCCATTGTCCAAGACATGCGCATTAGAACTGAGCTCATGGAACAATGAAAAGTCCAAAAATCACCACTTCCAGAGCTGCTACCACCCTGCAGGACCTGCTGAGAAAGGCCATTTCCACTGGAGCCTCTGTCATCACTCATCAGCCACACCTCCCATCTGATCTTCTTCAGGACCGTAAGAGAAACATGAGGTTGCCTTTCAGGGAGATTTATTTGTAAGAGTAGTGTCTCCTCTGTTCTGTCCCCTGTCTTAGGGAAGAACCTCAGTTGAATTATTCACACAGGATTCAGGGACTTGCCAAAGAGAAAAATGGAAACTACTTGAACTGAATAAGAAATTGAAATGTTTACTGGGCTGAACAAAGTTTAGATAATGGAAAGTAACAAAAGCATGTTACATGAAAATAGTCCCACACCAACTAGAAAAAAAGAATTAATGTTCCTCAAAGCCATATAGAAGATCATCTTTAATCCCAGTGGTAAAAAATGGGAAAGTGCTCAACATTTTCCAAATGAATGAATAATGTATGGTGTAACTGGATAGTAAATGCTATATAGCAAAGATAAAGAGGAAACTTTCATCACACACAGCCAGTATGAATCTCAGAGACACCAAGATAAGGGAAGGCAGCCAGACAGGGAAGACTCCACAGCAGGTGACTAATTCTGCAAAGTAAGAGCAAGCAAAACTGATTTATGCTATCAGAAGTCAGGAGAGTGGTGACCTCATGCAGAGGGATGGGTATCATCAGGCAGGGTACCCAAAGTGGACTCCAAGAGTGGCATAAAGATTCTAGATCTTGAAAGGGATAGAGAGAAGATATATATGAATAAAGATCTACTGATCCATCCACTTAATATAAATGCACATAAATGTAGTTAAGATTAGATGTCAAAAAATCACTGCAAATAAAGGGGAAATGGTATATGTTAGGTATCCTTTAAAAAGCGTGTTTCTATTCAAGAAAGGGGAATCTATAAAACCTAGATGTTAGCAGTAGCTTAAAAAAATTAATTATTCCATGTTTTTCATTGTACTTCATTAAATGTGTGGCCAGCACCTTTGTGTACCCATCACTTCATAACAGTTGCACTTACCACCATTGTTACCATTACTCTTTTATTTATTAAATTTTTATTCTTAGTTACACCATCATTTACTTATATTTTTTAAAACTCGACAGAAAAATGCCATGTATTAATAAAGCTACTTCCATGTTTCGCTTCCCCAATGATCTTTCTCCTTAAAGTGACTTTCTAGAAATTGCACATAGGATTAACTGGGAAAACAACCAATTACACTGGGTTTTTACACTGGTTCTTAGGATGGTCTCTGTGCTTTCACAGGTTTCTTCAGTGCTCCGGGGATTCCTAGACCTGATGTTGGTGAGGGAGCCCTCTCAAAGAGCCACCGCCCAGGAACTGCTTGGACATCCATTCTTAAAATTAGCAGGTCCGCCATCTTGCATCGTTCCCCTCATGAGACAATACAGACATCATTGAACAGAGGATTCACATAGATGACAAAGCTAGGTTAAGACATGAAAACAATTCAGGACAACATGAGGAAAACCACAGAACATGCAAAAGGCCTGTGCATTCTAGACCAGCTGATTGGTGGGACAGTGTGATGACCGGCAGGGTTCGACAGACCAGGGCATCTTCTTGTGTCTTACATAGGCATCTCTCCACTGACAGCTGGCATGGTCATTTGGAGCATGGCTTTAAGAAGTCATTATTATGTATTTCAGCCCTTCATCCAGAAAATCAGAAGGACTCAGTACAAACTCTGTTATGATACATCCTAGCCACATGCAGGGTACCGCATAGGATTTTCTATATTGAAAGAATACTTTTCTGGCAAAAAAAGAAAGAAAGGAAAACAAAAAGCACTTTTTCTTAATGGTAGCAGTGTAATGTATTTTGCAATGAATTTGTAATTTTTCTGTACGATAGTTTTGATAATTTATAGTACTTTGATGTCACGTAGCCATTGTATCAGTTGAAGTAATACTTGTTTACTAGCAGGAGTTTGAACAAAGCCTTTCCTACTTTTTTATCCCTTTCAGAAAACCAACGATTCTTTAGGAACTTTGAATACTGAATGACTTTCAATCACCGTCAGCTTTAGTAGAATATCTTTCTTATCTTAACAAGTGTCTTATGTGATGGAAGAAGAAATAAGAGTGATGGTGATGGTGTACACATTTCATTCACCCAACCAAAAACAATGAAACAAAATTTGAGCCACATATACCACCAAACTCTTTCTTGGGATAAAGCTAGATGTTTTGAAAAATCATATTTTCCTTCAAGGCTTCTAATAGAAAACCACTTTTTGCACACCAAGATGTTACCCTTTGTGCCCACCCTAAAATGGGCATGACATCCCTTGTGGCCAAATTTCCCTCCCAGGGAATGATTTTCAGTGCTAGGATCATTGGACTCAGTTCTACAAATTGAATGTTTCAGTGAGACCTGGGGAATTCCAGGCTCACCAAGGGAAAGAAGTGTGAACAAGGCAAGATGTTTGGTTCTGTTCGTCACTGTTTTTAAAGCTGTCTGCTAGCACACCAAACTCTTGTCTGTATTTACCTTCATACCACAGTATTAATCGCTATTGTTCATGTATCGTGCTGGAAGTCTGAATTGGTATCAGCTAGAGGGAGAATTAGTGAGGGGGGTTTTCCCCAGGTATGATCTGACTTCAGTTGTGACCATGTTATAATGTGTTTCCGACATAGGAGAGTTGTGCTGCTGTCTAGATCTTCTTGAATGTTGATAAAAATGAATGACTACTACAATACATTTTGTGTTGCTTGTTGGATGAATTTGCATGTTAACTGTAGGCCAATATAGATTTGCCTTTAAAATTCTGGAGGAGCTACATAGTCATCATTAGTTTTATTAATTATGCATCAGACAAAAGCCATTTGTTACCAAACTGGAAGCCAGAGGCTTTTCTTAATAACTTCACATACTACAACAAGTATGAATTGAAATTTGTGGAAATTCTCTGGTTGCTCTAAGCATAATTAAGAATTTTTGTAATTAATAGGTTGCTAATTATTTATTATAGTTAAAAGGATAAAAGGCATAAAATGACCTTCGACTCATTAGATTTTCAGTTTTCTCCAAAACTGGAAATGCCTCACCATAAATAAGATCTATAAATTTGTTTCATAAAACATAGCCACTCAATGTTTTATGTAAAATATTAAAGCATTAATATAAATATGTGAGAATAAAAGCAATCTAAATCCAAAAATGGCAGTCCTAGAAGTTCATGAAACAGATTGTCTTAATTTAACAGGACTATGTAGAAGTAGAAAGAAAAGAAAAAGAAAAACCTTTTTCAACCAGGACAAACATTAAATTCATTGCAGATAATAGTGGATTTGGGGATTCAAACATTTTTGACAGTGTAATGGAAATTTTTTCTGTAATTTTCTTATCACTGGGTATTTTTTAACGTATATTCATTGAGTTTACCAAAATTGAACTCTAGCTTAAAAAGATCTGTGAGCACTAACTATTGGCAGAAACTGCACTTGCAAATAAAAATAAATGTTTGCCTTTTCCTCCTTTGTGTTATTGTCAACTTCTCTTTTCCCAAATTCATCTTATTGAGTAGCCAAGAATGGTTCTTTTGGGACTCTGAGGAATGTAAATGAGTTGATTTAAGGTTATTTATAGAGCCATGATGACATGAGCTGAAGACAAATATTGTCTCCAGAGATTACCAATAATGTAAGATTGTGATGGAGATATCACTACCACTATTAAGAAAAAGTTACTGAATTCTGGATGGTCAAGTACGAGGAAAGCCAGATTCAGGGCTAAAGAATCCCTCCACCTCTCTGTTTCAAAGATGCTGGACTGATCTATGAATAATATGAAAAGGACTTGGGTTGAAGGTAGTGAGAGCTGTCATCCTGGAAGGATGGGGTCCTGTGGGTCCCCTCCTCCTCTTTGAATGTCAAGGGAGACATTAGCGCTGATGCTGTGCAGTTGATAGAGATGTTATGGATAAGAGCACAGTTTATTTCTGGAAATTCAGGAAGATGAAATCCCTCCGGCAGTAGCCTGAGATAGCAGAATGAGAAAGGCCGTAGTATATCCTGTGCCAAGGAAGTGGATATGGAGGCAACCTTTCCCAGATCAACTCCATGGCCTGTGGACATTCTCTTGGTTCTCTTGGTTCTGTTTGATGAAGCATGGAGAAGAAGCAGAGAAGATGTCAAACCACTCAATTAATGAGATGCCATCCCTCAGAGTGCATTAGAGGGCTGCGCCATGGGAATGACAGGGAGATATGGCTGAGTGGAGCTGAAACTCAACCACCAGATCCCCAACCTTTTTTCTCCAGGAAATTGTTTCATGGAAGCTTATTTTTCCTTGGGGCAGGGACTTGGAGAAATGCTTTTGGAACAATTCAAAGGAACATGCAACCTAGGTCTCTGGCATGCACAGTTTCCAGTAGGGTCCTAACACCAGTGCTGGCTTGACAACTGGTGGCACTCATTTAGCAATGCACTGAATGAGCTATAAATGCAAATGACATTTCTCTAGGTTACTCACCTTACCCTCTTCTGTGCAGACCAGTATTGGTCTGTGGTCCAGGTTCCCTGATATACACCAAGACTATTCTGAACACCAGAAGCGGTAGTTATCAGGTAAATTCAAAATGAGGTCAAGACATCACTGCTTCATTCTAATAGCATCTCAAGGCAGCTGACTACAACCAGCAAGGTTTCCAGAACTTCCCTTTTGGATTTGGGCCATGAAACCCCATGATCTGAGGAATCTTAGAAGAAAGAAGGAATAAGAGAGCATAACATATCCTGCCACTATCTCCATGCTGCTACTTCTTTCTCTGCTACTGGTTCAGCCTGAGCAAAGAAGAGGTATGTTATTTTTTAACTAGAAGGAGATTGATTTTTTTTAAACTACATTAGATAAATGGAATCAAATTGGGTTATGGTTGTATCCCTGTTATCCAGTGGAAAGGATGTACTCAGTAGCAATTACCAGAGACACGAAATCATGCCATGAGGTTAACAAGTCAGTGAATTCAGACTCCTTGGTCAAACCTATCAAAGGACAGAGGTGTGTCATCAAAGAAATTGCAATGAGATTCCATGAAAGGGGAAGAAAGATCAGTTCTATCTGAAGGAGAGACAAAATGTACCAGCTGAAGAAATTTTGTGAATGTGACATTGTTAGCAGCTACTTAGGTCTGTGTTCAGGTTAATTTGCTCTCTGCTGGCTAAATCAAGGGAAGCCATTTGTTTTTGTAAAAAATAAAAAGGTTTTATTTGAAGTTAGATCCAAGGAGATAAAGGGGCATCAACACCCATATCATCACCTCCCAGTGTACATGTATGTCAGGGGTCACAGTCAAGGGATCTTGAGAGGCCACAAGAAGACAAAAGACTCATCTAGGCTTGCTTCATCACTCCTAAATCCCATCATCTTCCTCCCTTCTCTGTGGAAATGAAACTGGCTTTTGACTTCCTGGTGTCCATTCATCTGGGCTGACCAGACATGAGGGGTTAGGGCTTAGGCCTGGGGAAGTTTGAAGAAAACACTCGTTTCCAAAGGAAAGAAATCTAACTTTTAAACTTCCATTTTCCCCATGCTGATTACAACATAATAAGAGCAAATTCACCTTGTGCAGGAAAGTTTGTCAGTGTGTGCCTTGAAATGTGTGCATTGTTAGTCTATGTTACCTTGTTGTGGATTAGGCCAAAGAAGAACCTAAGACCAGGACTATTTAGGAGATTGTCCTGGGAAGCTCTTCATGATGAAGTGAAGAAAAGAGGCAAAAAGAGAGTGAGGCAAAAATGTGTTTTGCTGAACTAGTGATCACTGTGGGGACTGGGCTGAATCCCACTAGAGACTTTCTGAAAGATGCTTCAGAATTGTCATTCTAGGGTGAGGATGCTGGGATATTGATCCACCATTTCTATGGTGTCTTTATAGTTGACAGTCCTAGGGCATCAGCTCCCAGAACTTTCAGCTTGGCTTGCAAGTAGGTACAGAAAGCTATTGTATACATCAGCAAATGCCATTCAGGAAGGGCAAGGGGACCTAGGTGGAATGATGGCTACATGTCCTACATAAATAAACTGTCATTGTTACTTTTCTCATGCTGGGATAAAATCCGAACACCCACAACTTAAAAGAGGGAAGGTTTATTTTAGCTGACAGTTTATAGCAGTTTCAGTCCATAGGCAGCTGGCTACAAGGGAGGGTGACATGTTAGAGGGGCATGGCAGAGGAGGAATAGTCCATGGTGTGGCAGGTAGAAAACAGCATGCAGTGAGCCTCCCTTTCCCTTTTATTTCACACAGGTTACAAGTCTATTGGTTTATCCTTCATCCACACCCAGAACTATGTCAAACTAATCAGTGGATAATTTCATTATCACACACCATATGCACATACCCTAGATCCAGCCACCTCAGATAAGTCCCACCTATGAATGCATGAGGCTTTGGGGCAGCATCTAGATACAAACTGTAACAGACCTAATTAAGGATAAATAGGGAAATTGAGAAAGTCTATGGGTTGCTAATTTCTGAATCAAAACATGGTCTTTCAAATGCAAGTCATTCCTTATCCTGAGAGGTTTACTCAGGGGACAAATCTATGCCTCATTATTAGCAATTTATAAAACTTAAAGCTATAAAGGACTACAGGACTCTTTATGACCCACCTTAAATAAAATAATCAAGGTCCCAAAGAATTAGATAATAACTGCACGGTTATCATAATATCCACTTAAACTATGTACATACATGCATACATACATACACACACAAGCACACACACATATATGCCTACATACACACATTTAGGTACTATTAGGGCAGAGGTTTTTACCCATTTTGTTCATTGATGTGTCCCCAACACCCAGAACTGGTTCTAGAAAGTACATAAGCAGTGGTAATAAATATTTGTCATCTTATTTGTCATGTGGGCCTCTGTGAATCCTTCTGTAACAGAGCTGAAGTAGCCATAGTCCTGGGTCTGTTAGCACCTGGTCCCTCTTGGCTATCTAAAATGCTGAACTCTTTCTCAGCAAAAAGAATGCATAAAATAAAATGTTAAGTGGTTTTACAAAGAAACCTACTGAAAGTATAATTATCAAATATATTGTAGTTATAGTGCAATAGATAACATGACCTTGTGATGGGTCTAATAATTATCACCACTTCAAAGTAACTGGTAAAATGATTTTTTCATGTAGTGATTGTACCAATGACAATTTATATGACTATAGAGGTTTGACACATGTGTTCATTATTAAAGGAAATGACCTTTCAGTTGAGGTTGTTAAACACTAAAGGCATATATTTTTTCTTACCCAAGTTGAGAGACTTCAACAGCCTCCTTCATTTCCAAATTGATAACCCTGAGTGGTTTCCTAGGCTGCAAGTGGGATAAATTCTTGCTTAGAAACATACTCTAGACTCAGAATAAATGGACCCAGAAAATTGTGCCTGCCAGATAAGAAAATCCCTGCTTTAGTCCCTTATGATTGTCTACAAACTCTTATCTGGTAAATGACATTGGAATAAACATGTTAAGATGTATGCTAGAAAAATGCAATTAATAATGTCTTTTGTGTGCATCTTCGGTGTCCAAGACAATGTGTTAGGGACCTACATGCACTTTCATGAATCCTGAGATAACTTCAAGGATGGAGGAATGAGCTCCACTTTCAAATGAGAAAATGACCACTTGGAAGCCTGATAATTTGGTAAGGTTGCACAAACACTGACCTTTACTTTTTAACCACAAATTTTCTGCAATAAAATTACCTGGGGACTATAGTAAATCTGTAGATCTAGGGTCTCACCGGAGAGATTCTCCATTAGCCGTAGAACTGACAACTTTTTCAATGGTCTCCCAAGATGAGTCAAAGAGGCTGCCCTCAAAGTGCATTCCGGGACATGGTAATTTAAAACTGTCTGGGTCAGATCGCTAACTGTTTGCAGCAAAGGGAAGCTGGTTTTCCAGGTAAAACCCTGGCTTTTTCAGGTGACTTTCTGGGGTAGTGACTATGCCCAGTGCTCAGTATCCTGTTGCATAGATGTGGAATTCCATCAGAAATGATTGATCTTAACGTCTTCCTTCTTGTGTCTCTATTCTCATTTCTGTGGTGTCCTCCACACCCACACAGCTTTGTCAAGCCTTTGTTAATGGGAAGATTGGGCAAGTGGCAAAAAAGAAAGTGGTTTCAGTGTGTTGGTCTTTCTCAGGCTTCTGGTGAGAAGTCTCAAACTCTCTCAAAGCCTCACTATGAGCTATTTCCTGGGAATACCTGCAAAGAAGCATGCTCAGAATTTAAAGGAAAGAAATCTTCACATGGTTCATGTAGCCTGGTATCTCCAGGCAGGCAGCATCCGTCCGTGCCCAGAGACATTTGTGTATGAAGTCACAATAAAGAAAAAAAAGTGGTAAAAGGAGTAACTGAATTCTGATTTATCTGTTTGTTTCCGTCTCTGATCATGAGAAAAAAACAGAGATACAGGAGCCACCACCTCTGCCTGTTTCAGCTTCAGGAGAAGCCAGAAAGCATAAGACAATGGCAACAGGTATGAAAGAGCACAGAGCTGGGCTACAATGGATCGGTCCCTGGGGCTGGGAAAATGCTGGGTATAGACACGATACAGCACTGCTCCAGTGCTGCATCCTGGGGCTCCCCTTCCCAGGGCACCCCTTTATCTTGTTCAGTTCATACTGAAGATAAAGACAGAGCTGAGAGAAATAAAGCCAGGTTCAAGAGAAATTAGGGAGAGTTTACGATCTAATTTTAGGACAGCTCGATAAAAGTGGCATAGTAAATAATGGTAGGAGTAATAATATTGGTGAATAGAATAAAGACTTTTTATTTATACCAAATATTGAAGGGAGAGGACCCCCCTAATTTTGAGAATTAAGAAATTTGGATCTCAGAAATATTTAAGTCGTCAGTTTAGATATAGAGATGCAGCTACACGTCAACTATTGAAGAAACAGAGAACTCCACTCTTTTTAGAATGCTGTGTGTGTGTGTGTGTGTGTGTGTGTGTGTGTGTGTGTTGTCTTGCCAGGTGTCCCCCTATGGACCTTAAGTGGTCAAACTTACCGTTGTATACCCTGCATCCAGTAAGTGCTCAAATTCAGTGTTCACTGAATATGCAAATGAACGACTATTCCAAAACTAATAATAAACATACCTTTTGCGAATACAATTTGAGAAAAGTAGAACGAGCACAAGGGCATGTTCAGACATGTGAGAAGTGAAAAGACCCTTTAACAAGACTTTCTCAGATTCAGAAAAATTTAACTTTTTTCTGCAGGGTTTACAGAAAGGAAAGGTAAATCATTGTGAAGGCCCAAGGGTTCACTTCTCCCCAAATCGATAAAGAATATGAAGTTTATTTTTAAAAATACACGAGTTTCCAAAATGCAAATGGCGTATGAAGTCCAGTCCAGGACACAAGGTTCAGAAGGCTGTGGATGAAGAAAGGAGTGGAGCCCACCATCCTTGGAGACATCTTGTGAGGCACCATTTCCTCCTCTCCTTGCATGGCTCTTATGAGGACTCAGCGATTTTCTCCTGCTGGTATCAGGCACATACTAAAGAGAGACCGTGTGAGGGGAAGACCCAGGTTGTTGGAGCCCCAAACAAATGAAGGCAGAACAGTGACTGGCTGATACTTAGCAAGCTTTGCTGGGATAATGAACTTCTAGAATATTCAGCTGTCAATAGTTGAAAACTCAGACTCAAGAAAGACCTCCAAACTACAACCACTTTATCTCTGCCACTTGTCCAAACTGTTCACTAATAAACGGTTGGCAAAGATGCAATGGTTTGGGAGACACCAAAGAAATGAGAGTGGAGAAGTGAGAGGACAGATGATAAGAATGGCCTTTGTGCTGGAACTCCTTCTCTGTGGTGCAGCATGAGCTCATGAGCTGCTTCTCTTTCAGTAGACATCGTCATTGGGGTTGGAGGAGTGTCTCGCTAAAAGGGAGAGACAAGGACTCCCTCCATCCCTACTCTATTCTAAAAAAATATGATTATTTAGAAAGTTAGTATAATTCAAACTACTGCAAAAGAAACTCAGTTTAGGTTATTGTGCCCAGATTAGCTTTTTTAGTCCGAAGTGAAATGCTAAACTCAAGACCGAGAGGCATCAGAAGCAACATTAGTCCCATCATTCCAGAGGTCTCATTATTAAAACTACTTATGTTTGCCAAAATAAATCCATGGCTTTTCATCTGAGAAAGTCATCTTGGATCTCAAAAGTTCCCCAAACCTTTCATACTTGGGCCTTTGGAAGGTGGTAGAATCTTCAAGAGGTGGGATATGTGGAAGGGAATTAGGCCTTTGAGGGGGCTCATCTTGAAAGAGCTACTGGACCACAGGCCTGCTGATCGCATTGTCTTTGTTCACACCATGAGGTGAACAGATCTCTACAACATGCTACTGCCAAAGCTACAGGGCCAGGCAGCCATGGATTGAAAGCTCTGAAATCATGAGCCAAAATAAACTTTTCCTTTTTCCTTTTATCTTTTAGCAGTGCTGGGGTTGAATCCAGGGTTTTTGCACAGAACTACACCTCCAGTTTCATAATTTTTTTCAATTTTTTGAGATAAGCTGGTCTCACTAAGTAGTTAAATTGCCCAGGCTAGGTTCAAACTTGTAATCTGTCTGTCTCAAACTCCTGGAGTGCTGGAATTACAGGCATGGGTAACTATATCTGGAAACCTTTCTCTCTTAAAAGGTGTTTGTCTCAACTATCTGTCACAGTGATAGGAAGCTAACAAAACCCTCATTTCATCCCTACCCCTTCTTTACTTTTACTCTTGCAGAAAGGAAAAACAATCCCTCTTCAGCCTTCTCTCCTTTTCCTCTGGATGCCTCTACATCATGATTTGGTTTTCTTTGTTTCAAGAAAGTAGCCAAAGACCAGAGAGTAGTGTGTTTTAATTCTTTTTCAAAAACAAACTCACATGGGTCGATTGTCCAGGCCCTCTTGTTTGGACCTGACACATTATGAATTCCAAACCATTGTGCATAGTTACATTAAACAGGTTCTTACGCAGAGTCACTGGGCGCAGAGAGCAGTGAAACATTCCCAAGACAATCACTAGACATGCAGAATGCCAGCCAGAAGCATGGATCACTTTCAGGGGTCTTGCTGCAGGGAGCATGAGGTTGTAATTTGTGTGCACTGAAAACTGTATAGGTAAGCCAGCGGAGGCTAAGGGGTAAAGCACCCCACTTCCTCTGAACTTAAAGAGGTTTCCTCCCGAGGGAAGTGTTTCCAGCCCCTAAACTTCAAGGCCAGAAACCTCTCCAAGTAGGAGTTGTTGCTCCTTGGAGAGTCAAAGCCAAGCCAACATGGGCATGAAAGCTGGCTGACCCCCACCTCCTTACCTGCCAGCATGGGGAGAAGAGCTGCCATTCACCCCATGCATCCAAGGGACTGCCATCCCTGGGTTTAAGCATGGACGCAGGCCAAGCAAGCCCCAGATACCAGGCCTGTTGGATTGTAGCTGTGCTGGTATATCCTGTGTACAAGGTGGAAAGTGCTTTTTTTGTTCTACCTGATCCAGCTAGGGACAGGACTCGGGGGTGCCCTTTTAACAGCCCCTAGCCCATGTGCTTGTACTGGGATCGGTCCCTAGGAATCTGCACTTGGTTGGCAGTCATTTTGTGGTGGATGTGGTAAGTCACCAGTGTTACCACGATGACAAGGCCCAATATTAGCCCCAAAACTAGGGGCAAGGTTTCCTCCAACTGTTCCCGCTCATCCACTGGGCATTTATGCTCTGAAACAAAGAAGAGGAAAAGCAATGAGCTTGTCAAAATTTTCCAAGTCTTGAGTCCTGCTATCTAACTAAGACAGAAATGGAGGTGCAAAGATCTCTTGAGGAACTTTTGAGATTATATTTTTTTCCAGAAATAATACTTCCCCAACTAACCCAAAGGATTCTCCACCAAGTATTTCTACACAAGGTACAATAAACATATATCAGTTAAATAGGGCAATTCCTGGCAGATAACAAAACATTCACATGATTTATTTAAGTTTTCAGCATTTTGATAATAGTATATCTTTTTAACTTTTAAAGAAAGTATAGCATATATATGGAGAGTAGAAAGCTGTACATAAATATATGACTTTCAGAAAGACTGAAAATTCCAAATGTTGGCAGTGATATTGAGCAAGTGGAACTCAGTGCTCTTGATGAAAATGGGCATGACCACTTTGTAAAGCTGTTTGGCAATTTCTATTCAAGACAAATATACACCTACCTTATAACCCAGCATTGCATTCCTAAGTTTCTAGCCAAGAAAAATGAAAATATATGGACACATAAAGACTTCAGTCTAAATGTTCACAGATTTCTTGAAAATAGCCAGCAATTAGAAACAATCAAGACGCCTATCAAAGTGTATAAGCTGTAGTATTGCTTAGAATAATACTGGAAACAGATTGAGTGAAATTTGCCAGACACAAACACATACACACACACACACACACACACACACACACACAATCCCTCATGTTATATGATCTCATTTAGTTGAGTTCAAACACAGGAGCTAGATCCGAGCGTGGTGTAGTGCATGCCTGTGATCCCAGCACTCCAGAAAAGCCGAAGCAGGAGGACTGCAAGTCAAAGCCAGGCTGAACACTTTAGCAACTTGCAAAGACTCTGACTCAAAATCTCAAAATAAAAAGTAAAATGAGCTGAGGATTTGGCTTAATTTGAAGGCTCTGTGTTCCATGCCACAAGGGGAAAAAAAAAAGAGAATAAAAAGAGTAGGTAAAGCTAAATCTGTGGTAATTGAAATCAGAGAGGTGCTTACAACCAGAAAAAGTGACAAGAAAGGATTTTTGGTTGTCATGGAAATGTTCTAGGTCTTCACTTAGATGACGTCTATGTGGTTGCAAGTGTAGATGAAAATGCAAAAGCTGTATATTTTTAAAAACCTTACACTTTAAACATTATACTTTAAAAGTACATGTACTTTAAAATTTGTGCTTTTAAAATATATGTAAAT
This sequence comes from Hydrochoerus hydrochaeris, assembly GCA_004027455.1. NCBI lineage: Eukaryota > Metazoa > Chordata > Mammalia > Rodentia > Hydrochaeridae > Hydrochoerus > Hydrochoerus hydrochaeris. The sequence continues at coordinate 78,230 of PVLA01008922.1, forward strand.
TAAACTACAATTTTTAAAAAGAAACAGAGAGTCTGATGAATATTCACAAGTGAACCCGCTGCATAACCATCATGTAGATCCAAAAAGGAAAATGTCAGTAGCAGGGCTGATTCAATTTTGCCATCCCAAAATTCAAGGTACAGTAACAGTCCTGTATTTCCAGCCTTATAAGAATAAAAACGAAATTCCTGAGAGATCTTCTGCATTCCCCAAAACCAGAACACATTCACTCAGCCTCATTTGCTGCTTGTGGGTAACTGGTGGCCTTTTCACCAGTTGTGTGAGGGACACTACAGAAAACAGACTTTTCAGGAAGGCTGAGTTTTCATGTCAAGATGACCCAGCCATCATGGATTAAGCACCTACTGTGTGTCAGACCCTCCCATAATCCCCATGGCCTCACTCCTCCCACCATGTGTGAGATCAGCAGAAAGGGGTGAGCCCTGACCCCCAGGAATATTTCCAGTGATAAGAATTCACAGAAAATTTTATACAAATATACCCCCCAAAAAAAGATGTATATTTAATTTTTCAGGTTCGTAAGTTGGCATTCTGTTTGAAGCACAGAGATGCCCATACCCATTATATTATAACCTGTAAATGACATGTTTAGACCCATTTCACAATAAGGTGTCTGAGGCACAAAGAGGCCAAGTCATGTGTCCACGCCACAGCTGACCTCAACAGCTTAAATCTTCAGTGTCACCCTGACAATGCTCAGCCAACCCAAACAGCTGCCCCCAGGAGGCTGCAGGATCCCAAGGAGGAGGGGAAAGGAAGGCTTGTGAGCTCTCTCCCAATCTGTGCACCGCCCTTTCAGGGAACACATTCAGGTTCTGAAGACACAGGCGCTGGATACTTTTTGCAAGGGACATGTGAAACTTTCGGGGGTCATGGATACGATGGTTTTCTTGCTATTGGCAATGGTTTCACAGTGGATTCCTAAGTTGGTATTTATCAAATTGTGCCCTTAAATGCATATAGCTTATTACAAGTCAGTTATTCCTAAATAAAACTTTTTATTTTGTATACTCATCTTAACTGGGTTTTTTTCTGAAAACATTTTGTAAAAAATCTGGGAAACGGTAGAGATGTGTTGAGGGTCTATTAGTGTTACTGCACAGTGAACCTTCCTGATAACAACTAGAATGTTAGAAATGAATTGGTAGAGGATCTTTCTGTCCTGTATCTGACTTAGCTGTAATGAGTTCCAACCTGCTGAGGGTCACACTACAATCCAAGTCTCCTGTCTCCCCAGGAAATAGGCTTGCTCAGCATTCACGAGCACCAGGGACACAAGAGTGGGGGTCTTTCCCAAGGGAAAGATATTAGCTCTTATCTGTCTTACAGAGGTTGCTGCTCACTATGGTTTATGTCTAGCTATGTCCCCAAAGCTTCATGCAGTCATAGAGTGTTTTGGGAGGTGGTTGTGCCTAAAGGTTGTGATTGATTTGTAATGCAATGCTGGGATGAATGAAGGGTGACTGACCGCAGGCTCAGTCTACTGATTGCATTGGCAACACCCTAATCCCAGCAGTCTGGCTAAGATAAAAGGGGCAGAAGGAGGCCCATGTCCCACTTTTTTGCTCTTGTTGTTTTTGCTGTCTTCCATGCTGTCCTGTCTTAGAAACAGCTGATATGGACAGAAACCCCTGAAAACTGTGAACTAAATCTTTTCCCCTTTAACTTTGGGTGTCACATATTTTGTCTTATCAACAAGAAAAGTAACTAAGACCTTGCTCAAATATACTTTGCCATCTCTGCCTTCTAGCTCTGGCCCCTGCCTCTGTTCTCCTCCCCACAGAATAGGAGGATGTTTAGACAACCTGTTGGACACTGGTTTCAACTCATTTGTTTTTGCTTGACCTCTAGTTATCCAAATAGCTAGAAGTCCCAAATATAGTCCATGCCCTCCCGGATGTGGGAGACAGAGACAGAGAGAGAGGTTGGAAAGAAGGTGGGACGGGAGAGAAAGGAGGAAGAGGGAGGAAGGGAGGGAAGAAGGAAAGGAGGAAGAGAGGAAGGAAGGAAGGAAGGAAGGAAGGAAGGAAGGAAGGAAGGAAGGGGAAAAATTCCTCACTCTCTGAGTAGTCAAATAAAAGGCAATTCCTAAATCCATTCTATCATCTACAAAGCTCTAAAAACCAAAAGCACTTTGTATTGTTCATTTGCAGCAAAACCTAGTCAAGTCCATTGAGGCTGCCTGCAGCTCTCCTTCATCCTACTTTACATGAAGACTCACCTGTTTCCCTGCGGGAAACAGATATACTACTGCATCTGATTGTAAGGCACCACCCTAACTCTCCAGGGGTCTCACATAACATGTGGGCTGTGGACTGTACAGCCTTCCTACAGTCTAAAACATTCCTAACTCTGAAAAACAAGTACCTCCAAGACTTGTAGACAAGTTTGGTATGATGAACAATAAAAGTAGGACATGCATTCCTCTAGGTTTAACCCAGTGTTTGAAATTCTGCCTATAACGCACAGGAAAAACAATATTTTATATTACAAGTTAGAATATATGTACACATATAACTAGAACATAGGATCTGTAAATAGTGTAGTATGTATACTGTCATGTACACTGTGTATCTAATATGTTACAGTCTAGATCTTGAGTAGCCCTCATTAGCCATCAAGGGCATGGCCATGGCACTAGAAGGAGGTACTGGAAACTCTAGGAAATGGGACCAAGTGCAAGGAAGTTAGGTCCCTGGGGCTTGCTCCTGAAGGGGACACTGGACCCCAGGTCCTTCTCATCTTTTTCTTTCATTGCTTCCTAGCCACCACGAAGTGGAAGATTTCCACTGTCATATGCTCCTACTCTGATTACTGTGCTGCCATAGGGCCAAAGCAATACAGCCAAGCAACTCATGGACCAAAGCTGAGTCCAACTTTTTCCCCTTTTAAATTGATTACCTCAAGTTTTTGTCACAGTAAAGGAAAGCTAACCTGCACATAATAATTTATGCTCTATTGTATCTTCTTTTGCTTAATGCTATTTATAATCCACTAAAGCACAGATGGTATAATCTTTTGGGATCTGGTATATGGGAGATCACTCAGAATAATTTTTCTAAATGAAAAAAAGAAGACACATAAGAATATAAAGAAAACTAAAATTTTACTATCAAAATATCTTTTAAATATTTTGCCCCTTTATTGACACATGTGATATCTTGACTGTGATTGTAAAGTAGCAAGGAACATAAATGTTATTGTATAACATCTGTACAAATTAATGTAAGATAAAATATCTATAATTTCTACTGGTGACAAAGCCAAAGTTACTGCTAATGGTGCTATCAATTATTACTTTGATTTATGATAAAAGTGAATGCTAAATATTAATTACAGTTTATGAAAATAAGAATGTAAAAGTTTCCATTGAAATTTACAGACCTCCGAATTCTAGCCACAACTCCTATGAACTCCTGGGTAGAATCCTGTGCAATTACACAACTCACAGATTATACAATAAGAAATGCTTCAGCTCTCTGCCAAAGAGAAACACATCCTTTAGCCTATCCCAGATTTTACATATTCTAGGACCTCTGAATCCTCGCCCACCCCATGAGTATTTTGGGTCCCTCTTGCCGCTGCTTTTACTGGACACAGCCAGAGTACACAAAATAAGACCAAGGGTAAGTGTCCTGTGGTTGAAAAAGGTGCCAATCAGCCCCTGTCATTGAGAAAACAGGAAGACAGAAGAGACAGCAAAGAGCTCATGTGTTGCAAGCTGCCTGTTAGAAATTAAGGTCCCCTCACCACAAACCCAGAGCACCCATCAAAACCATGACGAATCTTAAGTTCTGGCTGTTTTATGTTTGATGACCATAGCATTTTAAAGTTGTATTAACTCTCTACAAGAGTTCTTTGGGAACTTAGGGGAAGCCTGCATCAGGGGTAAGTTGCCGGGAACCTCCACCGTGGGCCCATCCTGCCACCAGGAACATCGAGGAGGCCCGCCCAAGACTGGAAACTGCCCTGGACTGCTTCAGCTGGGCCCACCCTCCCA
>PVLA01008923.1:0-82262 GCA_004027455.1 Hydrochoerus hydrochaeris
TCCCACCTGGCCATGGTGTCCCTCTTCTACGGCTCCATCATGGTTGTATATGTGAGTCCCATGGCAGGTAACCCAGCAGGCGTGCAGAAAATGGTGACTTTGTTCTACTCTGTGCTAACCCCACTTCTCAACCCTTTGATCTATAGTCTATGGAATAAGGAGATGAAGGAGGCACTAGGGAAATCATTCAAGACTGTGAGATTTAGTAAGAACCATGGAAAAAAGTTTTGAAGAACTTAGTCCACAACTGAAATACATGTTTTAAACAAGTAATTAAAATATGATTGTTAATTGTATTAAGTGAATTTGAATTATATCCTTACTGGGAATAAGGGATGTATTTAACTTCAGTAGAATATTTAAAAGGTTATACTATTCAGTGGTCCATTTTTATTAGAGAAAATTTTATGTTAGCAATAAAATTGTTCAAAGTAAAATAAAAGTAGACCAAAATGACAACACCAGTCAGATTTTTAGAATTGTAGTTGTTATCTGTAGATGGTAATAACATGTAGACAAGTTATTCTATATTTACATATATTATTAAAACTTTCTGCTGTGAGTCTAAAATTATACATGTTAAATTTATTTAACAATGTAGTCCAGGTTGACCTTGAACTCATAGGGATCCTCCTGTCTCAGCCCACTGAATGCTGGGTATAAGCCTATGCTACCACACCTGGCTCAGAGCTGTTTTAGAAAGTTCTCCCTACCATGAGCCATTCAGTGTCTTTCCACACAAGCCTTTTGGCTTGTTAAGAGGTAGGAATTTGCTAGGTATGTTTCCTGGCAACATTCTAACCAACACTTGTAGCTTTAACTTTTAAAGGTAATTTTTCTCATCTCGCATACAAATTCTCTACCCACTAACAGTCAGTCTCCACTCTCTCTTCTTTCTAGTTCCTAACACTACTAACCTATTTTCCATTCCTATGAATTGGTTATTCATGATGTTTCATATAAATAGAATCTTATATCCTATGGCCTATTGTGACTTTTTTCACTAAATAATAATGCTTACAATGACTGTTTATGTTGCACCAATTGTTGGTATTACATTCTTTTCAGTGGCTGAATATCATATCAGAAGGGCTATCCTACAGTTTTTGTAATCTGCTAACGTTTTTATGAACATCTAAATGTGTCAGTTTTAGGAATAATAATAAATGGTGGAATCTTTTGTGAACTTATTTATACCCCTTAGTATATATAACGAGAAGTGAAATAACTGGGTTAACTTAGTGTGCAATATTTTACAAAGTGTTCAGCAATTTTTAAAAGGAGCTATATTTTATTATCAAAAATCAGTGTATACAATATATTGAAAACAGACTTTTTCTGCATTTTCACTAAACCTTGATATCATCTGGATTTTTACTGTGTGAGTGGGTGCAATATGGTATGCTATTATGGTTGTTAGTGACATTTCCTGAGTGACTGATGAGGTTGATCATTTTTTCATTGGAGACTTATAAAGTTCACCTTGGAAAAATATATATTTAATTCTTACCATGTTTTAATAGGGCTATTTTTCCTTTTTTCCCATTATTGAGTCATTTTGTGTATTCTGGTTACAATTTGTTTATTAGATATATAATTTGCAATTATTCCAATTTATGTTTATTTCCCTTTATCTTTCCAGATTTTTAGGTTTTATCAAATACAACAATTCTTAATGTAGTGACAGAAAATCACTACTATAACTATTATATTTTAAATTCAAAATTCCTTTATTTTATCTGAAAAAAAATTTATATATATATATATATATATATATATATATGAACAAAAGTTGCAGATTAATGGAATCAATATGAAGTTTAAAAACAGGTAAATGTGGCTGCGGATTTAGCTCAGTGGCATAAGTGCCTGCCTTGCAAGCACATGGTCGTGAGTTCAATCCCCAGTACCAATTAAAAAAATAAACACATAAAATAAAAATAAAAACAGGTAAACACTTCAATATTTATCATACAAACTATCATATCTATATATAGGTTGTTTGATTTTAAAATCAATTAGCAAATATGTAATAAAAGTCTAAAACAGTCCAGAATACTAACCACAAAGGATGGCAAAGAACCATTACTGAGAGGCCAACTGATCTTTAAGTATGAAAAAGAGATTCAGAGACAGAGCTTGGTCACCTCATTTTATAACTGTGAAACTGAGACCTAGAGAGAGATGCACCAACTCTTGGAAGCAAAACTGGCTCCCAAATACAATCAGGCTGATTCTCTCATCCCATGTGTCATAGTGAATCCACGGATTTTAATCTCATCTTTTTTCTTATGTAAGGGTGCTCTGTTTCTTACTGTGTCAGAGAATCTTAACACGCCACACATACACATAGGGCCATAGTCCGGACTGGATAGCGATGGTCTCCTAATTTTATCTGTGTTGTCACTCGCATCTGTTAGACTATGAAGGAAATATTAAGACCCATAATATTCATCTTTGCTGCTTAAACACACCAGCCTTTGCTGGGCTGTATATAACTTCTTTTGGAAAATGGATGTCAATCACAGCAGATCACATGTAGTACTGGTCATTTAGAAAAAATATTGTTTCAGAAAGAATTTCCTTGATTTTGGAAGCAAACAGAATTCCCCTAATGGGTTCTCGGATGTGTGCTAGGATAAAGCAAACCTCCAGTCCACTTAGGCAGACGAGCACTGTTTCCACCGTGCCACACGTCAGTGCTCACACTGCATATGCTTCTTGTGGGTACAGCAAGGTCATCTCTGGGGAAGCTGTCTATGACCTGTGAAACAATAATGAAGACCATCACGAAGAAAGTCTGGAGACTTTATGAAATCTTAAGGGCAAATTTAGGTTAAAATAATAATTGGAAGGGAAACATTATTTTCAGATTTGTAAGAATTTCTTTTTTAAAATAAATTTATATAACCCATATAAAGTAAGGCAAAATACTTCAGGGTGATAAAAATGACAGTATTCCAGAGTATTTTGAATGTAATGCAAAAAAGATAGATGAATTGTACTTCACAATAGATATCGGCTAAGTTATAACAGCTTTCAAAGAATTTAGATATAGATAGGTGATAGATGATAGATTAGATAGATAGGTAAGTTGAAAGGAGAAATGAGTTAATGAATTGAGTACACTTATGAAGTATGTTCATTTTTCAGTTCTAAACAAATGATTTGGCCTTTATTGTGGTCCCTAGCCTGATTTTCTCTTTTGCCAACTATATTGATATGTGTCAGCATTCATATATGGTGTTTTCGAAAGCAAAAAAAAAAGTACCCTAGATTCATCATTTTCCTACAGACTTAAAGTATTTTTATTTTTCTTGCCTTCAAAATGAGAGATTTTAAAAACATCTTTTTATTTGTCATCTTCTCACTGCTGAGATAAAATACCTGATACCCACAACTTAAAGGCTAGGAAGAAGGAAAAGGTGGAAGATCTAGAAGCAACAATATCCCCTCAAGGTCAAGGCCCACCTCTTTGGATCACTTCCCATTTCCTTACAGCACATGCATCCCTCAGTACAGTGCTCCCACGATCCAGTCACCTCCCAATAGCTTCGCTTCTGAACACGTGAGACTTTGTTGGGCATTTTGGAATAAACCATAACCTTCCATGCTTGGTCCCCACAACTCATGTCCTTCTCATGCAAAATGCATTCAGTATGTCTGTAAGAGTTTCCAAAGTCTGAACAGTTCCAGCATTGTTGAAAAGTCTAAGGCAAAATCTCCCGAGACAAAAAGCAAACTTTTAGGTATGAACCACTCTTAAAATTCTAACAGAAAGTTATACATCTCCAATGTTCAATAGCACTAAGTAAACATTCACACTCCCCAAAGGAGGAATATCAGAATAGAAAGGATTCTCATCAAGGCAATGCTGAGAACCTGTAGGGCACATGCTAAATCCTGTATCCACAAGTCCAGCGCCCAGGGCATGTGGTGGTAAGATGTGAGCTCTGGAGTGTTTGAGCCACCCCATCCATGGTTGTAACCCACATGAACTCCTGTAGGCTGCCTCTGCTCACCCACTGCCTGTGCATTTTCCCAGTGGAAACTCCATGTTCCTGGCATCTTCAGCTCACCAAGATTTCCACTGCAACTTTGGTTTCACACTTAGACCTTTATATATTGCTTTGCCTAGTGAGGACTGAACCCCACATCACATTGCCTGGCTGTCTGTGCTTTCCTCTGAAATCTGATGGTGGGTCCTGTGACCCTGTAACTCTTATATTATAGTTACCTGAATAAGCCATAGTATGAGGCCAAGTTCTCCTGCCAGCTCAAGTAATAGTCAGGCCACTTGAATCGTGCTTTCAGAGGCCTTGGAGTAACTGGATAGCTGAAACTGAGGACACAATTGCCTAGGAGAAGGGATGCAAAAGAACACATTTTCTAGGGTCCTGTACTCAAAGCACTGATTCTGAAAGTAATTTACCCTTTTACACATTTGTGTCTTTGGAGAGTAGGATGTGGCCAGTTCTTGAGATGCCCTCAAAGCATATTTCCTCTTGTCCTTAAGCAGAATCTACAGCTTCTTTTTAGTGGCAGCCACCTTATTCAGCAATTATATTCTATGTCCCCAACTTTACTGGAACTTCTTTTCTGTCTAATCTGCAAATTAACAGTCACCACCACTTTTTACTCATGATTCTCACTGTAAATCTGTCTAAAAGCACCCAGAAGTACTTATGCTAAGGTTTGGGCATTAGAGTCCCTTGAAATTTTCTCCAGCAAATCCTAGCCCACCACCTTTACATTCAGCCTCATACCAAGTGTGAGGCTATGTGTAAAATGCAGACTTTTTGGCCATAACCTAATGTGCATGGCACCCAGTCCACTTCCCAACGAGTCCTCAGTTCCCACAGAGACCGCACGAATTTCACCATTACTGTCCACATTCCTATCAACAATTTGAGTCTCTGAGCTCTTACTAGAATCACCCATAAAGCTCTTCTTAAAATTTTCTAATATCACTTATAAATCTTTCTAAACTCCTCCTGAAAACCAGTTTCAAAGGCTCTGAACCAGCCGGTCACACACGATCACCAGAACAACTCCACCTTCTCAGAATAATTTTCGGTATTAGCCACTTTCTCATTGCTGGGACGAAGTAATTGAAAATTAGTGGAGGAAATGTTCATCTGAGCTCATGACACAGAGTTGAGGCTTTGGTTGGTTGGCTGTGAGACAAAAATGGCATAATGGAAGAGTACAGTAGAGGACAACTGATCAACTGATGGCAGCCCAGAAACAGGAAAAGAGAAGTAGGGACAAGAAAACATCTTTCCAGGTCATGCCTCAGTGACCTGCCCTTCAACTATGCCCCTCTCTCTAACAGCATGTTTGTTATGAGCTCATGAATGATTAACTAGTGGAGACAGAGACCCCCCCCCATGATGCAATTACATTTCAAAAGCCCCACCTCTGCAAACAGGAGACATTTGGGAGACATTTTAGGTATAAACCATAACTGCATTTAAAGGTAAAAAGATTTTGAATATTTTTACCATCAAGTGATGATAAATATGTGAAGAAATATATATATGGTGATTTGTATGACACATGATGTACAGTTTTTGTATATCAACAGAAAAAACAGGAATAAATGCTTTAAACTTGCTCATGTCAAATCTTACTCCCATCTTCCTGGACTCAAATATCTCAATTTTAAAGAACTATGCTCTTGACTCCAAGATTAAGATTAAACATTCCAGATACACAATTTTTCTGTAACATAATTTCAGTATAAAATCTTATCTGCAATCATAAATGATATTGAATGTTATTATTTTGTAGAGAACTATGAGATAGCTTTTGAATCCCTGAAGATGCTATTAATTCTAATTAATAAATCATCATTCTCTGGAGTTTCTGTTGCCTGTGAATCTACATAGATGTCATATCAGTCAGCTTTCTCATCACTGAGACACATACCCAACACCCACAACTTAAAGTAGGAGAAGCTTAATTTGTCCCTTGTTCAGTCTATAGTCAGCTGGGTGCAAGACAGAGACATCATTGTGGAACAGCACATTGGAGAAAAATTACGCATCCATGGCAATAAGGAAGCAGACCAAGTGAAGACAGTGAAAGGAATCAGAGACACAATAGTGGAGACCAAACACAGAGCACAGGTCTATGCCTCCATTTCTCATCCAGATATGTCTACAAGTATGAAACTCCATCCTAACTGTAACAGATTTATTGTCAATTTTTTATTCTATTTCCTCTGTAGTATATGAATTTGTTACATGAAATAAAAGAACCACAGAAATTTTCATGTTTTTAACAAATATTATTTTAGCCTATAAAGCTTAACAAAAATGGACCAACATATTTACTATAGGTTATTTTCTCCCCTTTTAAAAGTCTGATTATAATCACAAGAGTAAAATTTAATGATTAGGGAGAACTTGAAATTTTAGAAAAAAATTCAGTGACAGCAACTGTGGTTACAGAGGAAGCAAAATACAATCCTGTGCATCCAATCCCTGAAGATACATAATCTGAGTGACACAATTAGCAGGTGAGTTTTTTTTTCACTTCAATAAATGTCAAATTTAACAAGTTTTATGGATGAATCTATAGTGATCATGGTGTCTCAGAATGTGTATCTGTTAAATTCTAAATTGCTTTGAGTTTATTTCCCTGTGCACTGAGAGAAAATAAAGAACCATCCCCATTCAAAAGACAAAACAAACTTTTATGAGCAAGAGCAATAACTGAAATAGAAGCAAAATAAAAGGCAAGCGCATATATTTGTTACACTATAAATGCGGACTTCTCAACACTGACTACTTACCTTCCACTGACTTACACATCTTTAAAACAATAACCAAATACCTCTGGAACAGGTTTTCTGGATCCTCCAGTCCAATTCTCACACCGTAGGAAGGAGATGCTGGTGCTTACAGAACTTTCTGCTACCTCACAAAGGCCAGAGTTATGTGTCAGAAGCTCGTCCTCACTACCAGAGAAAAATTACATGGCCACTTTATACACAGACCACACACAAAACAGTAGAATTTATACTACAAGATGAACACCTTCATTTATATTACTTGACATGACCTGAAATGCCACTATTTTTGTTATAAAAACGTTTTTAAATGTATATTGCTTAAATGTACAAAAATAGAAATGATAATATACTTGATATTTTCTGTCATAAATGAAGACAAAGTGAGATTAAAGCCCTAGAGAAATTATATCCTGGTGGATATAGAGGCACAGAAAGGTTAACAAAGGAGAAGACAACAACATAGGAGACCCATGCATTTGAAATAGTTCAGCATATTTCCAGGTATATTTTAATCTTACAGTAATAGAGATCAAGAGCATTATCTAAATGGACAGCATGTCTGTGTAGAAAGTTTTATTCTGTAAATGGATTATTCAACCTGGAGCTATAGGGATATAATGTAAGTCTCAGAACTACTGACATGGACATCTAGTGATAGATGTGTCATATTCTAAAAAGAACAATTATTTTATTTAATGATTCATATCAAAGCATTTAAAACACTCATGCTACTTCATCTATAGTGGAAAACACCTGAAATATACTGAATGGATAAGCAAACTATTATATATACACATTGGACTATTCTGAGCAATAAATCTAATAATTTACATGTATGAGTTTCAAATGGCTATATAAGGAGTTTTTAAAATTTCTCCAGAAAAAAAGCAATAAAATTGCAGAAAATTTCAGCTATACACCCAGATCAAAAACTTTAATATCTCTGATAGATGGCCATGCAATAATTTCAAAATCCCTATTCAAGAAAACCTACTAGATTTAAGTAACGGCAAGAGGTTTTGTTTGTTCTCCTTTTGGTTTTTGTTTTAGAAGAGGATATTAGTATTTTCCCATCCATGTGTTGTATATACTCTTTACTGACTTGGCAGGCCAGCCTATGCCAGCCATGAAAATAGGCATTTCCCGATATTTCTTTCAGCTCCACCATAGGGACACAGATACCCTTTTTTGGAGCCAAAGCAGAGTGGCTTGCAACACTCCTCTTGGATTTGGTGTCAAGTTATGGGCTCTTTCCTGGCTAATCATGACACACAGGAAGTCCCAGGTCTGTGGTTACATGAACTGAATTTATTTGGAGAACATTTTAAGCATCTACAATTTATATGTGGAAAAAATGGAAATGACAATATACTTGGTTCCTTTGATATCATATCAGCAACTTCTTTCTACTATGATAATGAAGTGAGATTAAAACCCCAGAAAAATTGTGGCCAAAGGCACAAATTTGTGAAAATTTATAGTTGGCAAAGAACTACATCAAAATTAATATCTGTTTATGAGAAAATTAATATAGAGAATGATAGACAAAGAGAATGTAACCACAATGACAAAGTATTTGCAAAAGACATATCTGATAAGAGACTGTCATCCATGATATAGAAACAACATTTACAACTCAACAATCAGCACAGAAAAGTCAAGAACATGTAATCTAATGACAGTAATAAACAGATTAATGACTGTCTGGAGAAGCAGATGATATGTAGAGAGAAAGAAGGGTGACTTCCAAGGGACTAGTGAACTTGAGAAACTGGGCATATATTGTCTTAACTAGGATTATCAGCAATTTATCAACTTTCTACTACATCACAAAATGCCATTTAGAATCTGTGATGTTAAAATACCACAATGTGCTTAGTTTGGGAAATTAATGGACACATAATGTATAATTTATACTTTTACTAGTACGTGTATTCAGTTCACAGTGTCTGCCATCCTCATGTGGAGTTGGTAAGTGCACATAACACTCTTCATTTCCTCTTTTTCTCCATCCCCTCCCCCTTCTCACTCCCACCCTCTCTTAACCCCCTTCTCATCTAAGATCTACCACTCCACTTCATATTGTCAATCTTTTAGTTTACTCTTTACTTATAATTTAGGTTTCTCGTGTAAGACAAATAATGTGAAAAAAAAACAAAGCTCTATCACACACATGTACCCACTCCCTAGGATGACTGAAAAATGCATGTATTGCAAACATGTGCTAATGGAAAATATTATAAAACTGAAAAAGTTTAAAAGTCAAACCACATAATATTTCAGCTTGTATGTTAAGATTCATTTCAATAAACATTATGGTCTCAAAATACATGTATTTTTCTAAAAATGGCACAAGTTTTCTTTATTACAGAATAGTATTTCATTGTGTTTGCCACTCATGGAAAATTCAGGTGTTACTATTTGTGATACTTTTATGCTTTACTTGGTCATCATACCTGGAAATATTGTAATTGTGACCTTAATCATCACTGATACCCATCTGCATTCCCCTATGTACTTCTTTTTTTTTTTGGATTTTTTTTTAATTTAAAGAAAAAAAAAACAGGAAAAAGGTAGAAATATTACAGAATTTCAAGAAAAGAAGATAAATAGTAAGAAATCACTAGTTGATACATTACATATTGTTCTTTTAGAAATAGTTATTCAAGTTACAGAATTAAAGCACACAAAGTGGACACTCAAGCAGTGAGAGTGCAAACAGATCTCTTCAACAATCCAACAAGAACCTAGAAATATGGTCATCAATTCTGCACATCTAAACATACATTCAGCTATATCTTTTATAGTGCTTCCTATTTCCTCTTTTTTTACAATAGCAATTATACATTTTTAACATTTTATTTAAAGAGAAAAAAAAAACAAAACAGAAAAAGGGTAGCAACAATACAGAATTCTAAAAGAAAGAAAGAAAAAGGAGAATGAGAAAAGCCCCACTAAGAAATTAGTAATTTATAAATTACGTACTGTCATTCTGGATGTAGTTGTTCCCCTATGTACTTCTTGTTGGCTAATCTGAGTCAAATGGTTTTTATCTTAAAGCTTCCTTTCTTTGGCCCCAAAGAAATAGATAGCTTCTTCTGTGACAGACCACTGATAACGAGGTTAGGCTGCATAAATCCTTAGAATTTGGAAATTTTCGTGAATGTTAATTGTGGCTTTGTGACCCTCACTTCCTTTGTTCTCTTGCTGATATCCTACACATATATTCTTATCACTGTCTGCAAAAGCTCCAAAACTGGTGCAAACAAGGCACTGTCCACCTGGACTGGCTACATCACAGTTGTACCCTTCTTTGGGCCCTGCATCTTTCTCGATGTATGGCCACTCAGCCTCACCTGGCTGGACAAATTTCTTGCTGTGTTTTACTCTGTTTTCACACCTCTCCTAAATCTAGTCACTTATACACTGAGAAATAACAAAATGAAAGATGCCATGAAGAGATATAGAAGATACTACATGGATTCTATGTGAAATGTTTTATGCCTAGGAACCTAGTGATCAGGCAATCGGCTAATCAGTCTTCTTATTCCTTCAACTTTGTTAAATGACATCTATATTTACTTTATTAAAAACATACAGAGTGACAGAAGGAAGCAGTGGCCACTGTGAGGTGGTGGATGGGCCCAGCGGAGAGGTTGAGCCAGGATCAACAGGCAGGGTTGGGCAGCTTGGAGGTGCATTACAGCCATGTGCTCAAGAGGCCACATCATAGCCCATGGATGGAGGAAGTGCCAGCAGGAAAGGCGCTGGGAAGCTAAGCAACCAGCTTGCTGCCCTGGTAAGTGGCTGTGAGCCTACCGGCTCGCGGGCTGAGATTCAAACAGCCATTCCCCACCACACCCCGGTTAGCAAGTAGGAGCCAGAGATATTGAGCATCTCTTGTGAGGGTGACTACATGCAATATAGCAAATAAGGGGGATTTCCTTCTCCCATCTCTTTGAAGGCAAATATTTTTATCACTGTTTTTCTTTGTTCTGATTAATGGTATCGCTCTATTCAATATTCTGTTTTGATAAGTTCTATAATGTTCTGTATTTCCTTTGATTTTGCTATACCTGATTAAAAGAACAACTATTGTGAAGAAAATGAGATATACTATGGTACCTATTACTGTTATCCCTGTAACCTATTGTGACATTATGTGACAATTTTACTACACAGTCTCAATTGGCTTTGTTTGGTCTTATTCTGTTGTATTTTACTACCTTCAAAAGAAAATAAATAAATAAATAAATAAATAAATAAATAAATAAATAAAAATTCTTTGTTTTCCCCTCTCTCAGCTATTTTAAGGGAGTACTGTAAAAAGGTATCCACTTTGAAAGATTGTATATATGGTCCTTAAAGCAGGAACAATTGTAGTTCAGCTTTTATTATGTTTGCATTTTGTGATTTGCAAAGTGTGCCTTATTGAATAAAGAGATTATGAGTTAACCGACTGGAAAAAATTAAATAAATAAATACATAGTAATAAGACACAAATAATAGTTGAGGGGGAGGATGCTTGAGGGACTGGAAGGAGAGCTTGCTAAAGGACAACAAATCTTTGAGAGTTGAGGTAAAAATACCTTGTGCTGGTTGTCATGATTTTATGCACATGTAAGTCAAAATTTTTTAAATTAAACATTTGAAATATGGGAAGTTTAATGTATATCAATTATAAGACAAAAAAGTTATTTGAGAAAGTAAAAGGTCACAATAAATGGTTTTTAAACTGACATTTGTATTAAATTTTAGAAAACCAAGGATATTAATAATTTACAGCAGGTGCATAGCAGGACATTTTTCATTATGTTTATTGTTTCTTGTTTTACCTGAGAGATTTACTTCTGATCTGATTTGCTTTACAGCTTCATAGAATTGTTTCTTTTCTTAAATTGCTATCATCTCAGAAATTTTTGGTATGTGACTTACACTTTCTTCCATGTCCCTGTATCCTGGATTTGTCCTGATGGGATGGAGATTTGAGATTGCATTTTACTCGTTTGTTTTGTCATTTTCCTCTGTTCCTCTGGGGCAACTGAATGTAAGGTTTCAGTTGTTTCCTGAGTTGGCACTGGCTGTCCATGCAGGAAGGAGTCTCCCCAACTGAGTGGGGATCATCACATGGGTCTTTCCCAGGCCCTGTGTGACATGCTGAAGCTCCTTGGGTGGAGTTTGCTGGACAAATCTTTACTAGGTCCTGGCAGTACCCCAACACTACTTGACTGGTTGAGGTCACTCAATGAGACTTTACAAGGCCCCACATGGGCACTGAGCCTTCCCAGCTAGGTGGAGTTCACTGGATGGACCTTTGCCAGGGCTGGCATGGAACACAGGCTCCTTGACTGGGTGGAACTCACTGGGCAGATATCTACCAGGTCCTGAACAGCATACCAAGGCTCCCTGCTACCAGACCTGCTGTAGAGCTCCAAAGCTCCTTGGCTGGTTGGGGTCGTGTGGTGCAGCTTCACTAGGTACTGTGCAGGTACCCAGGCTCCCTAACTGCTTAGGGTTAAGAGGTAGGGCTTTAGCAGGCTCTATGTGGGCACTGAGGCTCCCCCACTATGTGGAGTTCACTGGGAAGATCTTTGCAAGGTCCCACAGAGGGAAATGGGGCTCCTCAGCTGGGTGGAATTCACTGGACAGGCCTCTACCAGCTCTGGAGCAGCACACCAGTGATGCCAAGCTGGTTGTGGTTGCAGGGCCAGTCACTGCTAGGCCTGTGTGGTGCTCTGATACTCCCTGACTGGTTGGGGTAAGGGGAGCAAACTTTTTGTCAAGCCATAACATACATCATCTGGAGTCCAGCACCCAATCCAGTCATTCTTCCCAGCAGAAACCTCTCAAGCCTGATCTTCACCTACAGGATTTCTACCAACATTCTGGACTATGACCAGAATCTTACAAACAGAATAGACTAAGGCGTTCCAATACTACTCTTTCAGGCAACATCTCTGAACCTTTTCAAACTCTTCCCACAAGCTATTTCCAATCACATGATCAGGTATAGTCACAGCAAAGACCCCACTCCTCTGGTGCCAAATTCTGTCTTGGTTACATTTCTCTTCCTGGGATAAGACACTTAACACTCAAAATTAAAGAATAAAAGATTTATTTAGCTCACGGTTTGCGGAGGTTTCAGTGTATAATTAGTAGGCTGCAAAGCAGAGTGGCACAGAATGGGGGCAACTTTTCAAGGAAGCAGAAGACAGTAATATCAGCAGGAGCAAGTTGGGGGAAGAGCAAATCTCATTTTTTACCTCATATTGTGAGGAGGCTGTCGTCCACTGGGATGGATATAGCACTCTCACCATCTCCTTGCTCTCTTCTTGCATAGGAAGAGGATGTTTACAAAGCAAGGACCCTGGCTCCCTGCTGAGTCACTTTAGGAAAGCCTCCTATTTATACTAATATTATTCTGAAACAATGGCCTTTCATTACAATAAAAAGATGATATAATAAACATAATATAATTGTGAACTAAAGAAACCAGAGACTATTCTACTAGCAAGCGAAATTGGCTTCAGAACAAAATTATTACCAGAGAGATAAAAATCACTTCATGTTGATGTAGAAGCTAATAAATTAAATGTAAATGTTATAATTACTTATATTCCTAATAAAAGAGTTTAAAATATTTGAAATGAAAATTGATAGAAATACAAGAAGAAATAGAAGTAAAGCATAATCAAAGACTTCAATAACAGACTGAATAATTCATAGAAAATTTATAAAGCAAGACAATAATGTGTCTCAAAAAATAAGTCTCAAGAAGACTCAATAAATTTAAAGTATTCATCATATAGAGATTTGTAAACAAATGCACACATGTACTTAACAAAATAGGGTTATTAAATAGTCTAAATTCTTTCAGCAAATGAATAGATAATTAAACTATGGAATAAAAATACTGTAGAATGTTACTTAGAAATAAAAAGTGCAAATAGCACCAGCATAAATATCAACATAAATATGCTGAGAGGAAAAAAAAGGCCAGAATAAAAATCATCAATCTACTTCATTCCATTTATATAAACTGTACAAAGTGTAGGTTCATAAGTAATAGTAGAATCTCCTCAAAAGTTAAAGACATCATGTTGCACATACTCATGTTTATAGCAGTATAATACAGAAGAGCTAAAACTTGGAAATAATTTATATGCCAATCAACAGGAGAATGGATAAGAAAATGTAGTTATTATATCCAAAGGAGTACTACTCTGCCGTAGAGGATAAATGAGTTAGTTGTAAAAAAAAATGGATGCATCTTGAGAGCATAATATTAAGTGAAATAAATCAGACACAATGATATCACATAGTTTCATTTATATGAAAAAAATAATATATAAATAAAATATGAAATAAAAGACAGAACTGGAGATATACCTGTGTGCCACAGTGCCTGCCTATCAGGCATAAAATCATGAGTTTCATACCAGGTACTGAAAAAAAAAAAGAGAAGAAGAAAAAGGCAGATAATAGTGGAAAAGGGGGACATAAATAGTTATTATAGGTAAGTATGTTTCTAATGCTGTTTTCTAGTTTTGCTCCCATGTGGTATGAGATTTGGCCTTGCAGGATTTCCATTTATTTGAATATATTAACCTCTGAATTACTGCTATGAATGTGCTACATTTTTATTAAAAAGAAAGATTGATTAGTGGCTGCCTGGAAGAGGAAGATGTGGATGGGGACTAGAAAGAGGAGACAAGAGGATATTGAGACAAGAGGATATTGGTGGCTGAGGTACATGCTCCCTAGTTTTGCTGTAGTGATTCTTTTATGGCTATATGTACAGTATATGCCAAAATTTACTGAGTTGTGCACTTGGAATACAGGCATCTAATTGTATGACAATTTGTACCCAAATAAGATTTTTTAAGAAAGCAGATTTCAAAATAAATGTATTTTAAATTGACATAAATGTCCTATTTTAAAACAAACTTTAAATATATTAATGGTTTGACACCCAGTGTATAACTGTCAAGCTGTTAAATAAAAACAGACAATAACAAACAAGTCAACTGACCAAGAGAACCTGCCTATTTATACCATGTATTAGTGAACATGTGTATCAGGATGCTTGATGGGTGGCCATATGTCACATTGATATACTTCTCTTGCCACTAGAATTAAACTTTAATTGAATCTCATTATCTAGATCAAATTATAGATGAAGTTTGAAGATGGAATCTCTTTGTCACTTATAAGAATATTTTTTCAATGTCAGCAATTTTTAGCACTTAGCTGATTTATATTGCTTCCTTATGTGTTTCAACACATTCAAAAATTGATATCACTACTGTCAAAGAATCTCTCAACAGAACCATTCAAGTTCAAAACAATCCATTATTCTTCTTCTACCCAGAACTGAGAGAACACAGGACAGAAAAATTTCACTCAAGGGATCACTACACATGATGAATATATCTGCATATATCTGTCTGAAAGTAGTATGTCCCCAGACACTGTCTTCATGCAACAGTTGATATCTCCTTGAGCACACATCAGAAGAGCAGACTAAAAGACAATCTGACCTTTGAGAAAACTTATGTTTAGTAAGTCATCTTGTTTTCTCTTTGATTCTTTTCAAAATTACTTAATTTTAATCTACCTCTTTCACACATACTCATTAACTTTACAACTAAGAATGGCTGGTTCCACCTCTGACATTTTTATGAACCACTACACAGACTTTCTTTCCTGTGCTATCCGTATTGGAATATGTATGTTTTAGCAACAATGCACATACCAGTGTGCTTCCTCAGAGACACCACAAAGTCTTGGTCAAAAGATCACAGTTCTGAGATTGGCATCTTCCAGCTGTCATTGTGCAAATGATCTGTCCCTTTTAATTTAGTAACATAGTTTTATATCAGAGAAAGCATGCATGATATGCTAACATAACTTTTAGCATAGAGATTGAAGTGAACAGAAATAATCACTGAATTCAATGTGACACTCCTACAGAAACAGGATTAAAATTCATAACCAGAGAAAATGAAGCTCAAGCACTGGGAAGAACATGGAATTTCTCAAAGTTCTTTACCCCATGCATGTTTTAAGAAACCTACTAAATTCATCAAGGTAAGTCTTCCAGTTTAATATAAATATTGCATTTTCACAAAATTTTAAGGTTATTAATGCTAAAAAGAATCTTTATGGAAGAATATTACAGCTAGAATCAGATAAAATTTATTATACTTTATTTTTAAACATAGTAATTGTGTATATTTAAGGGCTACAATACAATGTTGTAGTATAGGTATAATATGAAAATGGTTAAGTCAAACTAATTAGCACACCCATCATCTCATTTATTTTTTATTTGTGGTGAGACAATTGAAATTTCACTTTTAACAAACTTAAAATACACAATATATTTTAATTTATATCTTCATAAATTGTCCCATAGATCAATATACCTAATTTCTCTTGACTGACTGAAATTGCACTCATTAATAACTATCTCCTTAACTCAAGGGCTTTGGGTAAGCACCATATTGCTCTGCATAATGAGTTTAATACTTTTATATTTCACATTTCAGTAGAATCAAGCAATATTTATCTTCACAAGAAGACTTGTGAACCTTGAAAGCATTATGTTACTACATTTTTATTCTTTTAAAAAAATACAATTTGTCTATTTTCCCTGACTTCTCAGTTTTGTCAAACATGGAGCTATCACTTACAATGTTTGTAGAAATTCTGAGTTAAAGGTAAGAAATGCGTTTTTTTTTTTTAAGAAATGTGTTTTAAAATGTCCTATTGCCTCTTGTAGGAATTCTTAAACATTAAAAAGTGCTTCTGGCTCAAACATAATTGAAAAATTAAAAAAACTAAGTCCCTGGAAAGAAAGAGGTATGTCTGATATGTCCTTTGTATTTGTACACCCTATAGGTTTGCTAAGTGTGTGCTAATATAGTGAAAACATAAGCATAAGTATTTTAAAGCAATTTGATTGCATATACTTTATGACAAAATGCTTGGTCATACATGAATATGTTTGCCAAAAAATTAGGAAAATGTACTGTAAGATTTACCTTAATATTTATTAGTTGTAAATGTACCAAAATGATTATGCTTTTTGTTTTCTAACAAAAAATACTTTTGCTGATGGAAAGAGCTGATGCACCCTTATTTTCCCTATTTCCTCTTTTTTATTTTATGTATTTTCTAATGATGACTTTCATCACAGGGAGCACATGTATATAACACTTTATTTTTTCATTCATCTTTACAACACATTTTTACACTCTTTACATTGGTAGTCTTCTTTTTTCAAAAACAGAAATAAATTAATATCAAGGTCTCAGGCTTAACAAATAAGAGACTAAGACTTCAGACCAAATCTAATTAAAATTCTATGACTATTCCACTAATGCTTCCAAATATGGCATTACTATAAATTGAGCAACATATTTACTGAACACTGATAATATCCAAAACTCATAAAAATTTATGACTTCCTACTGTAGTTTTTCCCTATAAAATTATTTGTTCATCTTTTAACAAATTATTCTCAAAGGCAGTTGAAGTTGTGCTGTTATCATTTCTTGTGTCACTTATTCCAGCAAGTATAGAAGCAAATGTTGAAAGGTTTGCCTCGATAAGAAATTAAATTTCAAGACAATTTTCAGAAATATATTAGGTGACAAAAATATATTAGACATAATCTCAAAACAATATTTTTAAAATTATATAACTAATAGAGGGTATATTTATTTGTGGTTTGAGGTTTATATATGTCTCATTATCTACACCAAATGTCTACTTCGCCTAATTACATCAGAAAAATTTCTTTCTTTCTGTCCTTAATCTACATTTCAGTGTTCATGATGCAATAATAGTTTTCATTGTTTTCTTAGTCTCCTTGGAGATTTCAAATATGAAAGGAGATTGGAAATACTTTTATAAAAAGTGAAAAATTAATAAAGGGAGGAGGGAATAAACAATGACTTTTCAAATCTGAAGCTTGAGAAAGGTTTTTAATTTATTAGGGGTGAATATAAGCAAAATCATTGTTCTGTTTGAATGGGAATAATTAGTCACATTGAAGTTTTACCTGTTTATACTTTCAGTAATAAGAGCCAAAGATATACCCCCTACACACATTTATAACTTATTCTTACGTCAGAAAATCCATATAAATGCATAGATCAAACACATGAGTGATGGATGACACTTAAATGTTACATCTTTAATGGTTCATAAATGATGGTATTTCACAATTCTGAGATTTTCAATTATCCATTTATATAATTTTATGAAATATTTTCTGTTGATAACTTGGAGTAAAATTGACTTTCAATTTAGAATTTATGTACTCTCATTCTATGTCTGAATTGACTTTCATTCTGCAAAAAATTTTAAATCCCTTTAGTTTACTAATGGTTTCCTTTTAAGTGCAGATTTCAATTAATGCTAATGTAAATACCTGGTTTTGTAAACATAATCATGCCAGACACACACATTGTGACTCATATAGTTTTTCTCTAACAATGTTACACAAATATATATTTTAGGGTAATAAGCTAAAAACTAATTTTCTGGTATATTTAATAATAAGTACAATGAAAAACTGCACTGTCAGTTTTACAAGATTTCAATGACACTTTGCATGTGTTTGTTATTTGGTAGGATGTTTGCTGCCAAAGTCCCACTCAGATTCTATTTAAGTGGACAATTTGGCTACAGCTAAATTCCAGGAAATATTTCAAAAACTTTGAGCCTTTTCTCTCACTCCCTTCAGGTGAAGAAAATGTCTTAAAAAGTTATTTAAATAACAATCTATCTCATTCTCCACTCTTAGGAGTCCATTTACCATTAGCTTTTCTTTTGAATATAATAGAATGTATACCTACCCAGACATAATTTTTGGATTATTCAAATCAATTTCAGACCTAGATGCTAAATTTCACCAAATTCCCAAAGTAAAAATCACTTCCCCTTTCTCTTTCAATGATTGTCAATCTATCTTTCTCTGCAGGTTGTTTCAGAGGACACACTACACTGAACAAAATGGATAATGGAAATCAGTCTACAGTATCAGAATTTGTACTTCTGGGACTATGTCACTCATGGGATATTCAGATCTTGCTCTTTATGATATTTTTCATGCTTTATCTGATCATTGTGTCTGGAAATATTTTCATCATGATCTTAATCACCACTGACCCCCATTTGCATTCCCCCATGCACTTCTTGTTGGCCCATCTGTCCTTTGTTGATATATGGCTTTCCTCAGTTACCACTCCTAAAATGATCACAGATTTTCTTGAGGAAAACAAGACCATTTCCTTTGGAGGATGCATGTGCCAGATCCTCTTTGTGCATTTTGTTGGAGGGAGTGAAATGGTCCTGCTGGTGGCAATGGCTTATGACCGCTATGTGGCCATCTGCAAACCACTGCACTACTCCACTATTATGAGCCTTCAAAGGTGCACTGGGCTGGTGGCGACTGCCTGGACAACTGGCTTTGTGCACGCCATGAGCCAGCTTGTTGTAATTATACAGCTGCCATTCTGTGGCCCCAGGGTAATAGACAGCTTCTTCTGTGATATACCTCTGGTAATCAAGCTGACCTGCATGGATTCTTCTAATTTGCAAATATTAATGAATGGTGACAGTGGGGTTCTTGCTATGACCTGCTTTATTCTGTTGCTGATCTCCTACACATATATTCTTCTCATTGTCCACCAAAGATCTAAAACTGGTACATCCAAAGCTCTTTCTACCTGCTCTGCTCACCTCACAGTGATAGTGCTTTTCTTTGGGCCCTGCATCTTCATCTATGTGTGGCCAATTAGCATTACCTGGGTGGACAAGTTTCTTGCTGTGTTTTATTCTGTTATTACACCTCTCCTAAATCCAGCCATTTATACATTGAGAAACAAGGAGATTAAAACTGCTATGAAGAGATTCCAAAGTAGCTATATGAATTTCATGGTTAATATATAATATCAAGTATACTCTGTTAATACTTCAAGTTGAAAATAAAACAACCTTGAAAAACAGGTTGAGGGCAAGGTATAGTTTATGTATACATGTTATTACTAGGTTACAGGGACAGAGAAGGAGACATTATAAAAAGATAATTTCAACATTGCATAAGAAACTAGTAGAATACCTTTTAACAGTTCCCTAAATCCAAGCACTACTTATCCTTCCATATAATAGAATTATTACCTTTACTCTGCATTTAACTATATGAAGCAAAATTATGCAATTCATTTCACAAAGTCATATGTACATTCTTCTGTATAGCTTGTTAATGAAATTTTCTAATTTTTCTAGTAACCCCACTAGAAAATGGTGCTTCTGAGATGCGGACATTAACTACTTAAACTTCAGTCTTCTATTAAAGAACAAAATAATTTTAGTCTTAATTTTATCTTCCTACTCAAACACTAATGGGGATAGGAATTCCCATTATGTTCCTACTCAACACTAAAGGCACAGGATATTCAGCCAAGAGCCTGAATCCATAGCAATGTCCTATATGAGTCCATATGAAGACCTAGAGCTCATGACAATGCATCCCAAGAGTCCAATGGAGGTCTAGAGCACACAAGAAAGACTCACACCAGTCTTTTTATGGATCCCTGCTGGGAAGGCCCAAAGGTCAGTGGTGGAAGCCAGAAAGTCCATACCAGCAGGGTCAAGGAGCTGTGCTGATAGGTTGAGTGTTCTACGTTGGAGCCGAGAAGTCACACTCAAAACAAAGACCAGGGCTGTCCTGAAAAGCACCACAGCCATCCGCAGCAACACAGAGGTCCCGAGCTCCTCTGATGATTAGCACAAGTGAATACATGCCAGGAAGCCAATGTGACAAGTTCATCCTGGAGATTAAGCAACACGTCTTCCCTTCCAGAGACAGGAAGCAATGCTCGATGTGAAGACCAGAGCTCCTCCAGGAGAACCAACAGCTCAAACAGCAACACGTAGAAGAACCCACAATGCCTCAATGCCTCAATGCCTCAATGCCTCCTTTTTCCTTCTCCACATCTCTTTTGTGCTGGCAACTTTCCTTAGGTGGGACATCTAAGCTAGTGCCATGATAATGTAATCCAGCTGCCATTAAATTGACCACCAATTTTTAATCCATAACACTTGACCACTCATTTATGCCATTACATTATACACATAACCTTGCTTTTAATATTTTCTCCATATTGTGAAGAGAAATCACACACTATAAGTAAGAATTAAACTACCTCAAAGAAACACACTTTTATTTAATTTTAGTTGAATTGTTCAGAGATAAATTATGTTTTGAAACTGAAAATTTAATAGGAAAATTTATATTTTATAAAGCATATTAAAGTATAACTCATAGCAAGAATAAGTACCAAAACATTTCCATTAATCTAGTAAGTAGAAAACTAATTATTAAAAATGGCATAATTTTCAATCTTGCCTTATCAAGCAATCTTTATTGTGAACAAAAGAAAATGACCTGAGCAATGCCTGTACATAGGCTACTATACAGATTTGGCAGTTAACTATTTGGTTAGTTGTCTCTACCTTGGGTGTATCTTCAATTTCTCCGCAAGTGATATTCATTCAATTCTGCATTTTTCTCAATGTATGTTTCAAGTAATGTTTTTCCTATTCAAATAAATTTGATATTTAAGTACTATTTATATGGAGTTCATGAAAATTTTAAAGATATCTAAAAGAATAAATCACACAGATTAAGCTATGGGTGTAATATGACTTGTTATGAAAAAGTACAATCATAAATGTTTTCAGCTCAAACATTTTAGTCATTTTCTACTGTATGATCTCATTTTAGTCAGAAGACAGATTGTTTTTAATTTTGATGGTTTTCTACTAAAATCACCTCACAGATACTAATCTAGGACATACATGTATGCAGATTCTCTAAACAACACTCAATTCACCATAAAAGGTGCTAATTTTCAATTTAATGAAATATTATTTTCTTCTCCAGTGACAGCAGACCTTCTTGAGCAAAAAAGAGTCTAACCTAAAGTTGTGGGGATGAAAAGCAAAAATGTAGTAAGTGTATAATTAGGCAAAACAATAACAATAGCAATAGCAATAGTTTTTTCCATTTCTTTACTCATATTCTCAAAGGCAAGAAATAAAGATCTCATCTCCCATGAGAGGCCTTAGACTTTGCTATTATTTAGTATTCTTTAAGACCAGATACTTATAGATTATCAATGTAGGTTGTCAAACTAGTGAATTCATTGGTCAGAGATTCATTGCTTCATTTGTGTTGCTGTCAGATGAATTCTTTGGTCAGTAAAAATTTTTTAAAGAATAACATCATGGTGATAAAATGCTACCTAAAGCCATGAGTGGTATTGCAGACTGAAGTACTATGATAGGAATAATATGTACGTACAAAATAATTATCCATTCCAATGAAGCAAAATTGTACTGCCTCCAAATCTAAAGAAATCCAGCACCATCAATCTACTGATTTATGGCTAATCAATCTCTATAGAATACTGTCCCTTATCAGTAGCTTGGTACTCAAGAGGCTTATTGGCATTGGTAACCAGAAAGTGCTTAAAAGGAATGCCATGTGATTCTTCAGAGCATTTCCTCAAATTTTGATTTCACATGAGAACCCACTCTGGAGCAAAGGAGGCAATTCACAAGTCCACTGGTCAAAAAGTGAGTTGGAGATAGAAGTGACAAGGTACATAGAAAAACATCAACATTGGAGACACAGGGGTTAATACAATCCAAAATAATTTCTGGAATGGGTTCACTGATCCCAAAATGTGACGAGAATTTAACAAATGGGGGAAAAGAGAAACTACAGACTAATCTCTATAAGGGATACAGATGAAAAAATTCTCGTTACTGTCAAAGAGAATGCAGTAAATTATTATAAATATTATACATCATGGCCAAATTGGTTTCATCTCAAGATGCAAGGATGGCTTGGCATATGTAAATCAGTAACTGAAATTAGCAAGAACAAAATCACATAATTTTCTCAAGATAGGAAGTAAAGGGCTTTTAAAAAATACAAAGTCCATTTAGTTTTTTTTTAAAAAAACCCTCATAAAAATAAATATAGAAATATTTTAGCTCAAAGTGATAAAATCATGTATGACAAACCCACTCCTAACATTATACTAAATAGAAAAAAATAGAAAGCAGTTCCTCTAAAATCAGAAACATGACAATGGTGTCCCCTCTCACCACTGTTGTTCACTACAGTACTTAAAGCTAAAGAAATCAACAAAGTGAAAGAAATGCCCATTTTGGGGTTGGGTTTTTGAATTTGGGGGGTCTGATGTTTTCAAAAAATTCTTTATATGTTCTAGAGAGAAGTCCTTTGTCTGAGGGACAGTTCACCAAGATTTTTTCCCAATTTGTGGGTTTTCTTTTCACTCTGCTGCAGATTTCTTTCAACATGCAGAAACTCTTTAATAAGAAGTGATTTCAGTTATTGATTCTGGGAAGTATTTTCCGTGTGGTTTGATTCATCATGAATTTTCTACCTACCCCTATGTCTTCAAGATTTTTACCTACTTTGTTTTTCAACAGATTTAGTGTTTCTGTTTTAATATTTAGATCTTTGATCCATTTAGACTTTAGTTAAATCCATGGTGATAGGCATAGGTCTAGTTTTAGTTTTTGGCATATGGAGAGGCAATTATTCCAGCACCATTTATTGAACAGACTATCTTTCTTCCAGTGGACATGTTTGGTCCCTTTATCAAAGATAAGGTGGCTGAGTGTGTTTGTAGTTGTAGTTGTATCTTCTAATCTACTCCATTGATCTTCAGGTCTGTTTTTATTCCAGTACCAGGTTGATTTTATTACATTAGGTTTGTAGTATAACTTCAAGTCAGGGGTTGTGATGCACCCTGCCTTGCCTTTGCTGCTTAGAACTGCCTTTGCTATTCTAAGTCTCTTCTGGTTCCTGAGGAATTTTAGGAGCGATTTCTCTAGACCTATGAGATATGGTAGTAGTATTTTGATTGGGATTGCATTAAATCTATATAACAATTTTGGGAGAATGGCTATTTTCACAATGTTTGTTCTTCCTATCCATGAACAAGGGATGTCTTTCCATTTTATGAGGTCCTCTTCAATTTCTTTTTTCAGACTAATATAATTTTCCCTGAATAGATATTTTACTTCTTTCATTAGATTAATTCCTAAGTATTTCATTTTTTTGGATGCTATTGTGAAAAGTGTGGCTTCTCTTATTTCTCTCTCAATGATTTTGTAGTTAGTGTATAGGAATGCTGTTGATTTTTGAGTGATGACTTTGTGTCCAGCTACATTACTGAATTTATTTGTTATATCTAGGAGTCTTTCAATGGAGTTTTGGGAGTCTTCTATGTAGAGTATCATGTCATCTGCAAATAATGATAATTTAGCTTCCTCTTTTCCCATCTTTACTCCTTTTATTTCTCTCTCTTTTATTTCTAATTGCTCTGGCTAGTATTTTCAGTACTATGTTGAATAGGAGTGGTGATAATGGACTTCCTTGTCTTGTGCCTGATTTTAAGGCAAAGGTTTTCAGTTTTGGGCCATTTAATATGATGCAGGCTGTTGGTTTGTCATAGATGGCCTTTATCATATTGAGGTAAAGACCATCTATTCCAATTCTCTGTAAAGTTCTTATCATGAATAAGTGTTGGACCTTATCAAAAGATTAATCTGCATCTATAGAAATGATCATGTGATTTTTTATTTTTGGCTCTATTGATATGACAGATTACATTTATTGATTTGCATATGTTGAACCACCCCTGCATGCCTGGGATGAATCCCACTTAGTTGTGGTATATAATCTTCTTGACGATTTGCTCCATTCTGTTTGCCAATATTTTACTAAGAATTTTTGAAACTATGCTCATTGGGGAGATTGGCCTGTAGTTTTTGGTTTTTTTTTAGTTGGCTTTTTCTCAGTTTTTGGTACTGGAGCAATATTTGCTTCCAGGAATGACTTAGGAAGAATTGCTTCCCTTTTGATTTTATTGAAGAGTTTGAGTAGTGTCAGCATTAAGTCTGCTTTGTATTTCTTGTAGAATTCCACAGTGAATCTGTCTGGGCCTGGGTTCTTCTTTGTTGGTAAGGACTTAATTACATTTTCAATTTCATTAATAGAAATTTGGTTATTCAGTAGTTTTACATCTTCTTGACCCAGCTTTGATATTTCACATGTTTCTAGGAATCTGTCCATTTCTTCTTTGTTATTGAACCTATGACAGTAGAGGTTTTCAAAATAGGTATTGATGATCTTCTGTATTTCCACAGGGTCTGTGGTGATTTTGCCCTTTTCATTCTGTATTGCATGGATTTGAGCTTTTTTTTTTCTTTTCTTTTTTTAATAAGGTTGGCTAGTGGCTTATGAATTTTATGTATTCTTTCAAAGAACCAACTTTTTGATTCATTCATTCATTGTATTGTTTTCTTAGTCTCTATTGCATTGATTTCTGCTTTGACCTTTATAATTTCCTTGCTTTTTTTGGCTTTGGGCTTGACTTGCTCTTCTTTTTCTAGATGTTTGAGGTGTAGCATTAGGTTGTTTATTTGTGTTCCTTCTGTTTTCCTGATGTGAGAATTCTATGCAATAAATTTTCCTCTGAGGACTGCTTTCATTATATCCCACAGATTCTGGTAATTTGTATTTTATTTTCATTTGCTTGTAGATATTGTTTGATTTCTTCTTTAATTTCCCCTGTGACCTACTGATTACTTAAAAGTGTATTATTCAATTTCCATGTGTTTGTGGAGTTTTTGCAGTTTCTTTTATCATTGATTTCTAGTTTCATTGCACCATGATGTGATAAAATGCATGGGATAATTTCAATTCTTTTATATTTACTTAGGTATGTTCTGTGGGCTATTATATGGTCTATTTTAGAGAATGTCCCATGTATTGCTGAGAAGAATGTGTATTCTGATGTTGTTAGGTGGAACACTCTTTATACCTCTATCAAGTCCATTTGTTCACAGGTGTTATTCAGTTCTGTTATTTCTTTGCTGATTTTCTGTCTGGTTGATCTGTCCTTTGTGATGGGTTTTTCTTTATAGGTGATCTGTCTCTTCTCTCTAACAGCTTTTAATATTCTGTTGTTATGTTAGATTTCTGAGGTGGTGATTATTATATGTCTGGGTGTAGTTTTATTTTGGTTATGGTTATTTGGAGTTCTATATGCTTCACTGATCCATATGGCAGTTTCCATACTCATGTTTGGGAAATTTTCAGCTATTACTTCTGTAAATAGCCTTTTGGTATCATTTGTGTGGCCCCCTTCTTTTTCATTTATTCCTATCAATCTTATGTTGTTTTTCTTTGCATCATCTTGCAGTTTTTGAATTGTTATTTCCTGAATCCTTGTTATTTTAAAAAATCTTTCCTATCCTTTTCATTAGCTGCAATCTTGTCTTCAAGGTCTAAAATTCTATCTTCACTTTTTTTGATGAGGTTTTGCCAACTTTCAGTGGAATTATTTCCTGTATATCTCTTTGAATCTGCTTCACGCATTCTGTTTGTTTCTTATATTGTTCATTCATGGTTTCCATCTTTTTGCATTGTTCCTCTAGTTTTTTAACTATGTCTTCTTAAAATGTGTTCATCATTTCTTTCATTACATTTATCATTTCTTCTTTTACCTAGGATATTATTTCTGATCTGAGTTCTTTTGTATCTTACCATACTTGCTTCTTTATTTCAGTGGATATCATTTGTGGTGTTTCAGGTGTATGACTTATATTTTCTTGTATGTATGGCTCCTAAGCTTGCTTGGGATGGGCTGGAGGTTTGAGATTGCATTTTGTTCTTTTGTTTTTTCATTTTCCTATATTACCAGGTTTCAAACGATGTTCCAAAGCTTCTTCTGGGTGTGCTGGAAATCAAATTGCCCACTGTCAGCTCCCCATATTGAAAGAAGGTCACTAGGCATGGCCCATGGGACCTCCTCTGCCTCCTCTGTTGGTTCAGGAAGCTGGGTTGGCTCCTAACCTCTGGGAGAAATGGTCCAAAGCTTTCCTCAAGTGAATGCAAGTGTGCTGGAACTCACCTCATGTGCCCTCAGCTCCCCAGACTCAAAAAAAGTTTACTTGGCATGGTCCAGTCAGGCCCACAGGACTTCCCCCATGCATTCTCCAGTGTTTCAGGAAGCTGGGCAGGATCCTAACCACTGGAAGTGATGATCCAAAGCTCTCACCTAGTGAACACAAGCACGTTGCAACTCACCTTGTGCACCTCAGCTCCCAGGATTGAAAGAAGGTCTCTAGGCATGGTCCAGTCAGGCCCACAGAACCTCCCATGCCTCCTCTGGTGTTTCAGTAAGCTAAGGAGGTTCTGTAATTTTCAAATTAAAAATATTTTGCTTCCTTTGTTAGATTGAATCCTAAGTAGTTCATTTATTTGGAATGTATTATGAAGGATATAGTTTCTCTGATTTCTCTCTCAGTGAGTTTGTTCTTTGTGCACAGAAATGCTATTAATTTTTGATTATTGACTTTGTATCTAGCTAAACTACTGAATGTGGTTCTCAATTTTAGAAGTCTTATGAGTTTTTGTAGTCGTCTATGTACCGTATCATGTCATCCACAAATAATGATATTTTAACAACATCCACTCCTATCCGTCTTTTTACTTCTCTTTGTCTTGTCTAATTCCTCTGGCTAATGTTCCCAGAACTACACTGAATAAGAGTGGTGATAGTGGACACTCTTGTCTTGTTCCTTATTTTAGAGTGAAAGTTTTCAGGTTTGGGCCATTAAGTATGATATTGGCTGATGGTTTGTCATAGATGGCTTTCATCAGATTAACGTAAAAACCATATATTCTGATTTTGTATAATTTTTTATCATGAATGAGAGTGGAACTTTATCAAAAGCTTTTTCTGCATTTATTAAGGTGATTGTGTGATTTTTGTCATTGGTTCTATGATATGGTATATTACATTTGTTGATTTGTGTAAGTTGAACCATCACTCCATTACTGGGATGAATCACATTTTGTCATGGTATATAATTTTCTTGATGATGTTCTGCATTCTGTTTGCTAGTACTTTACTGAGGATTTTTGCATCTGTATTCATTAGGCAGATTGGGCTGTATTTCTTTTTTGGTTGGGGTTTTCTCTGGTTTTGGTGTCAGAGTAATACTCGCCTCCAGGATTGAGTTAGGGAGAATTACTTCCCTTTCAATTTCATTAAAGAGTTTGTAGAGTATTGTGTTAAATCTTCTTTAAATGTCTTGTAGAATTAAACCATGAATCCATCAGGAACTGGGGTTTTCCTTATTGGTAAATTTTAATTACATTCTCAATTTCATGAATTGATATTGGGTTATTCAAAATTTTTATATCTTTTTGAGTCAGCTTGGGTAGTTTATACATTCTAGGAATCTGTCCATTTCTTCTTTGTTTTTCTGTGCTATGCAAGTAAAATTTTTGAAGTAGGTATTGATGATCTTTTGAATTCCCACCAGTTCTGTCATGATTTCACCCTTTTCAATTCTTACTGCATGAATTTGAGTGTTTCTTTTTCTTTTTTGATAAGGTTAGCTAGGAGTTTGTGTATTTTATTTATTCTTTCAAAAACTGACTCTTCATTTCATTGATTCTTTGTACTGCTTTCTTGGTCTCCAATGTGTTAATTTCTTCTCTGTTCTTTATAATTCACCCTCTTTTATGGTCTTTGGGCTTGACCTGCTATTTTTTCCTCAAAGCCTGAGGTGCAGCATTAGGCTGGTTGTTTGTGTGTGTTCTATTTTCCTGATGTGAGAATTTCCCTCTTAATTCTGCATTCATCACATCCCACAGGTTCTGGTAAATTGTATTTGCACTTTTGTTTGATTGTAGATATTGTTTAATTTCCTCTTTAATTTCATTTATGACCCATTGGTTTTTCAGGAAGATATTATTTAATTTATATGCCTTTATGGAGTTTTTGTAGTTTCTTTTGTCATTAATTTCCAACTTTATTACACTATGGTTGGATGATACTCATGGGATAATTTCTGTTGCTTGTCATTTACTTAAGCATGCTCTATGGGCTAGTATATGATCTAGTTTAGAGAATGACCCTATAAGTAGCTGATTTTTTTGTCCAGTTGTTCTACCTCCTTGATCATTCTTGGTTTAAAGGTCACATAGTTTAAAAACAGAATACCTACTACTGATGTTTTCTGAGTTCCTGTGTCATAGAGTATTGTTTTCTACCCTTTAACTTTTTCTCTTGTAATTTTCTGTTTCAAAAATTTTTATTTTGTTTTCTCTGAGGATTCTTGTGAGTTTTTGTGGTAAGTAACTATGTCACTAGTATCAAGGACTCTCTAGGAAAAGTCTGTTTTTCATAGATGTCTTCCATGTGTAAGAGATTCATAGTTTGTGTCTGTTAGAAGATCCTACCTTCCCAATTAATTAAGTGGGGGCTGTTGACATCTATTTAGCCTAGTCCCCTGTCTTTTGGTGTAGGGCTTTGGTGATGCTATCACCCTAGAACTTCACAGTATTGTTACAGAAGGGAGAAAAACCAACTACAACGTATGATACCCTACCTAAAGCAGTAAAATTAGCAATAACAATAGCATCAAGCACAATTTAGAAAATGAACAGCTATGGTAACTACTGATTTTGTACTTTAGACCGTAGGAGCAGAGTCTGAAGTTATAC
This sequence comes from Hydrochoerus hydrochaeris, assembly GCA_004027455.1. Lineage (NCBI taxonomy): Eukaryota > Metazoa > Chordata > Mammalia > Rodentia > Hydrochaeridae > Hydrochoerus > Hydrochoerus hydrochaeris. Next base: position 29,439 of record PVLA01008923.1, read on the forward strand.
AATAAAATCAGTCATAAACTAGGAGTTTCTCTGCAAAGTGTTTCCCATTGGCAGAGTAGTTTCAACCTGTTTTGGGGGAATTTAGGAAGGACAGTCTATAAAACAAAGTAACTGTAGAGGAAGTAAAAGCAAAGATGGTAGACAAAAGATGATTGTACCAAGCTTGGAAATTAGAGAAGGAGATAGAAAAAGAATGAAGGAGTATTTTAGGGATTATTTGATTTTGCTTTCTGGGCTTGGGGGATGCATTAGTTTTCTGAGGTTAGAGTTCTCTCAGGTCATTTAGAAAGGAGAAAAATAAAGAGAAGCAAAGAAAGAAGGAAACCAAAGGAAAGGAAAGGAAAGGAAAGGAAAGGAAAGGAAAGGAAAGGGGGAGAGAGAGGAAGAGGAAGGGAAAATGAACAAGAAAAAGAGAAAAAAATAAGAGAAAAGTGCTGGTTACCAAGTCCTGGATTCTTCTCAAGCTGGTTTCTGGTCCCACAGAGGCCTCATTCACCTGTTGGCTCACATTGTTACTGTTACTTTGGACTTTTCACACCGCTAGTCTTGCCTGACCATCTTGTGTGCCTTAGTTGAGGCCCTACACTGTCACTGGCATTTCTTCTGGTCTCTGGGTCTTCACAGGCAGTTCACCTTAGTAGTGCCATTAGCAAGGGTAGGGGACACCCTTCTCCAACTCCACTCATCTGAGTTCCTGCATTGGTGGAACAGTGATGGGAGGGGTCTGTCTCCACTGGTGCTGTTCATTTGAGCTCCTGTGGCATTGAAGAGGTGTGGGACATGTTCTCTCTGCTCTGGTGCCCTTATTTAGCTTCCCTCAGTGGCAGAGAATCAGTGGAAGGGGGCCTTACTCTCTTTTTATACATATTGACTAATTTATAATTTACCTGAACTATCATTTATGACCTGTTTTAAAAAATAGCAAAAGAGTATCATTCAATTTCACTTAACTATTTATATTTACTGTCAATATTTTCAGACTTTCACAATTGTGATAAATTGTATGATTTGTTATTTGATTATAGTTGGCTAATGTCACTTCTAAATTCATAACTTTTCATGCCAGTACACATTTAAAGGATATGATTGCACACATGTCAAGTGGAAGAAAACTGTCTTCTTAGTAACCAGATCATAAAAATAACACTCAAAGCACAACTAATTATTCCTTTGTAAACCTCATTGTTATGCATGCTTTTCTGTGCATTATAATCTGTGTATTGTAATATTCTGTGAATATTAGACTATTTTTAAACTAATAAAAGTTCTGTAGCTGAGTATCTTTGCCATGATAGAAGTAAAATAAAAAGAAAACAAACATAATGCAAATAGAATGTAAGTCTATGTTGCTCTCAACAACTGTCTTTTATATGAAAATATTTTTAATCTAATTAAAAAGAAAAATCTCAATTTACACTAGTAGCTTTACAAGTAAACACTTTGGATTAAAATTCATAATCATTCTACTTTGCCCATGGAATAATTCAACTCTGAAACACACAAAGTATGTGTTTTAAACTCTTATGCTACATGAAATTGTCCATAACTAACCAATAAAATACATAACTGAATTATTGGCTATTAAAATACAGTTTTCAAGCTGCAGAAAAAGTAATAATATATTGTCTCATGGTAATGAGCTCAATAACATTTAAGTCCACAATAGAGATTGCATAAACCCCATTGCATTGCTGTAAGAGACTTAGGAGATCTTTCTCAGTTGTAGCAGATGATTGCTCAGTCTACCCATGGCCAGTCTCATGTCTTTGTTCCTCAGCATGTAAATGGCTGGATTCAGGATGGGTGTAATCATGAAGTCCAAAATGGCAAGAAACTTATCCACAGGAACTGTGGGAAATGGCCACATATAAACAAAAATGCATGGTCCAAAGAACAAAATCACCAAGAGATGTGAGCTGAGAGGGTAGAGAGGGCCTTGGCCAACCCTTCTGAAGAGCATTTCCATACAGTGAACAGTATGAAGATATAGGAGAAAATAAGTAAGAAGAAGGTGCCTGTGGAAATGAATCCACTATTGGCAGTAACCAAGAACTCCATTCTGTAAGTTTCTATGCAGGCCAGTTTGATAAACCAAGGAAGATCACAATAAAAGCTATCCATCTCATTTGGACCACAAAATGGTAATTGGATGACAAAAGCTAACTGGGCAACTGAGTGAATGAGACCAATAACCCAAGCACCAGACACAAGCAAATTGCACACCCGTGGGCTCATGATGGTCAGGTAGTGCCGGGGCTTGCAAATGGCCACATATCTGTCCAAGGCCATGGCTTTGAGCAGCACCATCTCAGATCTGCCCAACACATGAAGGACAAATATCTGGATGATGCACCCCTTGAATGAAATGGTATTGTGCCCAGAGTATGTCAGAAATCATCTTAGGAAATTTTAAGGTAGAAAAACACAAATCAGTAATTGAAAGGTTAGCTAAAAGGAAGTACATGGGGGAATGTAAATAAGCATCTAATATCACTGTAAATATAACCAAGAGATTCCCTAGAACAATTATTACATAAAACACTGCAGAGAAAACAAGTAGGAAATACTGTGTTGGTCTATAGGTAGAAAGTCCCAGTAATACAAATTCAGATACTTCAGGGTAATTTTCTTCATACATTGAGTTTTTCTTGTGCTACCTAAAAGACAAAAAACCCAAAGAATAAACATAGAATTTATTAGAATAAATATGAAAAGAAATGTTTTATAATCTGTAATAACTTTTAAAAAGAGATCTTCATGAACATTTACAGATGCTTTTTATAATTAATGCATTTATTTATCCATTCAACTAATATTCATTATGATTATCCACTATAGATTAGATGCTTTGTTACATTTGAAGTTAAAAGGCTCCAGGAGTTTCTATGCCATTGGTGTGTGTTTACATCAAAATGCTTAAATGCAGACAAAATACTGATAAAGAAAATAATTGAATATTATTAGAACAATTGTCTCACCATCAGTGGTGTCTGATCTGACCTGCAAAACTGCAAGTTATTAAGGATAATTATCCAGGTTTGGAAATGTCCTCTGCAAAGACTGATACAGAAAGGCCAGTGGACTCTTTAGAGCATAAACAATTGATTTCATGTTAGAGTAATACAGAATCTTTTTTGTTTGTTTGTTTGTTTGTTTGTTTGTTTGAGACAGTGCCTTGCTAGGTAGCTTGGGCTGACCTAGAACTCATGATACAGCCCAAATTGGCCTTGAATTTCAGGTAATCCTCTACCTCAGCCTCCCAAGTGCTGGGGTTACAGATGTGTATCACCATACCCAGCAATATAGTATCTTTTTTTTTTTTGTCTTTTTTGAGACAGGGTCTTGCTACGCAGTTCAGGCTGGCCTTGAGCTCACTTTGTAGCCCAGGCTGGTCTCAAACTCACAACGATCCTCCTGCCTCAGCCTCCCAAGTGCTGGGATTACAGGCATGAGAATCTTTTAACCATAAGAAATTTGTTTCTTATCCTAAAAGAATTAGAAAACCATAAAGGATTTTTACAGAATGTGTTTGATCATGTTTCTATTTTAAAATAGGCACAAAATCTTTAATGAAAAGAATAGAAGAACTAGAGAGAGTTGAAAATGAACTACTGAAGAAATAAACACAGTGGAAGGACCGGAACCTCCACCATGGGTCCACCCTGCCACCGGGAACATGGAGGAGGCCCGCCCAAGACTGAAAACTGCCCTGGACTGCTTCATCTGGGCCTATCCTTCCACCTGGAACATCAAAAGATCTCAGTGGGATCCAGTTAGTGTGAGAAAATTTGGAATTTTGCTCCCAGGTGGCGAACTTTGGACTAAACCATAATGACTGTGTCAATGTGGTGAGTATATCCCTAAAATAGAGGTTAAATAGGGCCAGTAGTAAAACCCCCTCCAACTAACTGTAAGACTTTGGTGTGTCTGAAAATAGTGTGTGTGATCCCCTCCTACACATAGAAAACACCAGGCAGAATGAAAATGACAAAACGAAAAAGTAAAATGCAGGCTCAAACATATAGTTCACCAGAAGCAAGTATAGGAGACATTGAAATAGAGGACCCCCAGAAGTAACACACCAGGAATTCCTGAAAAGATAGCCAGTAAAATAAACAACTGCATCAGGCTATAGAGGAAATCAAATTAGAAGTAGTCTCCCATGTAAAGATAGAAATAACTTTAGTAAAGGAGTTGTTGAATGAAGCTAAAGAAGAACTAGAGAAAAAAGTACATGAGCATGGGAAACTGATTGAAACTTTGAATGAACAATATAGAAAACAAGCAGAATTCATGAAACAAACTCAAAGAGACATCCAAGAAACAAAAAATTCTATTGAAAGCATGCAAAACTGCCTAAAGGAAGCTGAGGATAGGATTTCAGACCTTGAGAACAGGATCACAGTTAGTGATCAGGAAAGGATAGAACTTTTAAAAACAACAAAGCAGCATGAAATGACAATCCAGAAGCTTCATGATGATGCCAAGAGCAACAATATAAGATTAATGGGCATTAGCAGAGATGCAGGAGTCCAGGGAAATGACATACATAAAGTATTTACAGAAATAATAGCAGAAAATTACCCAAACATGGGGAAAAAATCTGATATGCAGATAAGTGAGGCATACAGAACACCAAACAGTCACAATGAACATAAATCCACACCCAGACACATAATAATTAAGATCTCAGACATACAGCATAAAAACAGAATATTAAAAGCTGCCAGAGAAAAGACATAACTCACCTATCAAGGAAAGCCCATTAGAATCATGGCAGACTTTTCAGCACAAACCCTCAAGTCAAGAAGAGCTTGGAGTGAGGTATTTCAAGCCCTGAAAGAAAATAACCTTCAACCCAGACTAATATACCCAGAAAAACTTTCATTCAAATTTAATGGAGAAACAAGATGCTTCCATGACAAAGAACAACTGAAGAAATTCATGTCCACCAAACCAACCCTAGAAAGAGTACTGAAAGACATACTAGACAGAGATAAAAATGACCACAATCCCCAAAACAACAACAGAAAGAAACCATCAGGTAGGATAAGCAATTAAATAAGAGGAAAAGCAGAAAGAAACAACTGGAACATAACATGGCAAAGTCGAGCCAGTACATGGAAATCCCTATGGAGAATTCTCACAAGACTAGGATTAGAAGCCCCATTCAATCCAGCTATTCCTCTCCTGGGTATTGTCCCTGAAGAACTGAAAAGTTCATACCACAGTGATATATGTGCACCCATGTTCATAGCTGCACAACTTGTGATAGCTAAATCCTGGAAACAACCAAGATGCCCATCAACTGCAGAGTGGATGAAAAAATGTGGCATTTTTATACAATAGAATAGTACTCAGCTGTAAAAAAGGATGACCTTGAGGCCTTCATAGGCAAATGGAGACAACTTGAGACTATCCTCATTAGTGAAATAAATAAAAATCATATTTATAAATATCACATTGTGTCTCTAATGTATAAAGTAAATAAGAACTTCAAGAATAATAAAACCAAAATGTGTAATTGCTATTGTAAAAAAGAGAGGAAAAGAAAGTGCTCTAAGGGATATAACTGCATGCATGTTTGAGTGTGTAAAATAGATGACCATATTGCTGAATCTTTGTTGGATCTTTGAGCAGAACTGTTTGTAGTCTATTTGAATATTTACTATGTACTCTTTAACTTTGTAACTTGAACAACTACATCCAGGATGACAGTACATAATTTATAAATTACTGATTTCTTAGTGGGGCTTTTTCTCATTCTCCTTTTTCTTCCTTCCTTTTAGAATTCTATATTGTTGCTATGCTTTTTTCTGGTTTTTTTCTTCTCTTTAAATAAAATTTTTAAAATGTATAATTGCTATTGTAAAAAAAGAGGAAATAGGAAGCGCTATAACAGATATAGCTGCATGTAAGTTTAGATGTGTGGGATTGATGACCATATTTCTAGGTTCTTGTTGGATTGTTGAACAGATTTGTTTGCACTCTCACTGCTTGAGTGTCCACTTTGTGTGCTTTAATTCTGTAACTTGAATAACTATTTCTAAAAGAACAATATGTAATGTATCAACTAGTGATTTCTTACTGTTTATCTTCTTTTCTTGAAATTCTGTAATATTTCTACCTTTTTCCTGTTTTTTTCTCTTTGAATAAAAAAATGTATAATTGCTATTGTAAAAAAGAGAAATTAGGAAGTGCTATAAAAGATATAACTGCATGTATAGTTATGTGTGCAGGATTGTTACCCATATTTCTTAGTTCTTGTTTGATTGTTGAACAGATCTGTTTGTGGTCTCACTGCTTGATTGTCCATTTTGTGTGCTTTAATTTTGTAACTTGAACAACTATTTCTAAAAGAGCAATATGTAATTTATAAATCAGCGATTTCTTATTGTTTATGTTTTTTTTAATTCTGTAATATTTCTCTCCTGTTTCTTTTGTTTTATGCCTTTAAATAAAAAATTTTTAAAAAATCAGAAAAAAAAGAAATAAACACAGTGTGGACTAGAACACAGTGAGACTCACACAATAGATAAAACCTGGGAAGATACAGATCTTTGCCTGTCAACATAATCTCAGTGAAGTTCTAAGTGAGTTTTTAACTGTTAGAAGGAGAAACACACTAAAGATAATAGATAAATATTTAGACAAACAAGTTAAATATTCATTCATGGCATATCCCATATCCACAAAATCTCAGAGGAAATAAAATGTTATCTAAAATGTTAATATATAAATAGTATTTTATATATATGATGGCCCATATACATATCCACACATACACACACTCTTTACGTGGAGATATAAGCACTATGAATATAAAGATAAAAGCAAGCTCTGGAAAACAGCTCTGAATTATCAAAGTAGTAACATTTTAAAATAAATTAGTCTTCCAAATAAATTATTGTTAAAATGTTTGGTATAACAATTTTAAAATGAACAAAATATATTAAAAAATCTACTCATGACTAAAGAAATTCTAACACATATTGTGTGACAGAAAGTTTATTACCAGTAAACAAAGAAATGGTAATTTTAAAAATTAAATTATGTATCTAGGATAAAAAAGAGAGATATTACACACTATAGTGTGTAATAAAATCAATGTCTGTGAAAACCATGGACCCTTTGAAGTCAGAAATGGACTTCAGTGTAGCAAGAGCAGATAGGAAGAGGCACCCTGAATGCTGAAACACTGAACAAACATTATAGCCAAAAGAAGGGCTGGGGATTTAGCTCAGCGTTTCAAGCACTTGCTTGGTAAGTGCAAGGTTGTGAGTTCGATCCCCAGTACCAAAAAAAAAAAAAAAAGAAAAGAAAAAAACTATAGCCAAAAGAAGGTATGTCGATTTAAACATTACACTGCATACGTGCTTATCAAGACACCACATGATACCCTGCAAATACATACACTTTTAAGTTTTGTTGTGTCAGGTAATTTTTTTAATTTAAAATTTTTAAAAACAATTGAATAAGGGAGAAAGGCATGATCACTGAAGTTAATAACTGTAGCTGACATCACAGAAGCTACAACCAACTCTTAAGTTTTTATCATGTAACATGAGAATTTAAAAAAACATATAATCAACAATAAAAAAATTTACAAAAATTCTGTATTTTTCTAAGAGCAAAGGATGGAGGAAATGTGTTCAGACCAAAATAAAGTATAAAACAAACTTGATAGATGTTTTTTAGCTGGGAGAAAACTTCATCATTTACTTTTATTTTTAAAATTTTAAAATACTATATTAATACAAATTGTCCTCCATTTGATACAGTTCACTAAAAGTGGAAAATCATTCTTATCAGTCATAGGATTATGGATAATATAATGATCAATATATTAATACTACAAGGATATCTAATTTTCAAAGTAGGAAAATATGCACAGGTAACTCTCAACAAGAACAAACTCACAGGTAAATGGTAAATAAATGTATTGACATTCACTTTCATGAATCATTAGTTTTCTGTTTTAACAATCAAGAGGGAAAGAGAAAGAAAAATAGGAAGCATGAAGTAGATATAGATGAAAGAGATTTAGTTGTATTTTCAAATTTTCAAAATAAGTTACTCATAAATGCTGTTGGATTACACATTGAAAATATGTATTAAAATTTAAAGTGTATGAATTTTTTAACAAACATTGCCTGTGTGTATAACAGATACTTACATCTACACACAGAGAAGGTTGCAATATTATACTCATTTTTTTCAAGCAGGGACTGTGTATATTGCAGCATTTCAATCCACAGTGAAGGTGTTAAATTATCATACATGTAAACAATGGAATATTCTGAAATTATTAAAATTAATTAAATTGTTAACATATAAATATGTGAAAATATTTCCAATTTAAGTGATAAACAAGATGGTGAATAATAAAATTTACAGTATGAAAATTCATGTCTCAACTTGAGTTAGAAATTCTTTTAGAATACCCACCAAATACCACTAATGATGAATCCTTTAAAGCTGGGTTACATGTGGCTTTCATTTCTTAAAGTCTGTATTTCTGAAATGACCTAAAACAACTTTATATTGCTTTTGAATTAAAAGTTTATTTTGAAAAATTATAAAATTCAACATGAACAACCCCATGAATTTAATGTAGTTATGTCAGAATACGACAAATAACCATTTAAAATTATAATAAAACATTATGACTATGAAGAAAGCTGTTTCTCACTGACAAAAATTCACAATGGTCATTCAACAGAAAATGTTCTCAGTAAGAAATTCAAATCAGGATGAAAACCTCACATTTCACATTCCTGAGCAGCCTATGTTTCCCTAAAATGCATTGCTCTTTAGTTGCTCGATACCATAGGGAAAGAGATGAAAGGCAAAGGAGAAGAGTAGAGGGGAGAAGAAACGTGTACAAGGAACAAGGAGAGGAAGCAATGGGAGCAAGCAACGACCCCGTGCAGGTTAGAAGTTAGGCGGTTAATCTAGTGTTCTAAGGAGGATCTTCTGAGTCTTTTTTTGCTGACTCTGCTTGGAGGCCCCGCTGACATCTGTCTTCTGAAGTCCTCAGGATAGCAATAAAGCTCCTAGAATCTGACAGCTGCCCATCTCCCCAGACGCTCATCTTGTCTGTCTGCCTCAGAAATCTGGAGGACATCATCACTTCTTGTTCTTTCATAATTGCAGTTCTACTCATACATTTTTTTTCCTTTAAAGGAATCCCTGATCTTTTTAATTTGGCAGATTATGTATTATAAATTTTCATTTTATTCATCAAAGATGTCTCATTCTCTATTTCAGTCTGAATTAGATATTCTACCTCAGTGCTTTTACATCATACTTGCAAATTTCTTATATTACCTCTTCCACAATATCACTTACATTGAGTAATCAATCCCTTTTTCTCTCTGACTAGAACTCTGACTATCTTGTAAGCAGTGACTATATATTATTCATAAATCTTGGCCCATGGCAAGTGCTATGTTTTTGAGAGTGGTCATTGGTTGGGTAGATGCAAGCATAAGCATGTATATAAATACATAGATAATATATGATAATAGTTTCTTGATAAAGAATGTTCACCTATATCTTGATCCTATGAAAACTGATGCCAATAGAACTATTAAAGGTAATTGTTTTTCTGGAAATAATCACATACACATGATAGATTTGAGATGATTCACTATAAAACTGATATCAAGGCTCTTTACTGGTCTCTCTGTAATATAATAAATTTAGAACCAGAAATTTCCCTGCAAAGCATGACAGAATCTAGGCATATAAAATAATACAAATTTTAACTTAAAAGAGGATATTCAATATTTGCTTTTGGAATGAAAAGTTGGAATGGAGATGGAGTTTCAGTGTTGTTATATAGGTGCTACATGTTACCTACACAAGCAAAATAACTGATATTGTTAGTTATTGGCTTACCTGGCTAACGGGAAAAGATGACATAAAGCAATGTTTACAATCTTCTTGGATTTTTAAAGAAGAGTTTAAAAATTGATGCTGTGTGTCTAGTACCTCTCACAACTGCTCCATGTTTAATAGCAGCATTTGCTGACAACCCAGTTTGCAGATCTGACCATTTGTCTTGGGAATTCTACTTTTAAACCCCCACAGCCTTAAAGGGAAAGAGTATTCATAATTTTGTTAAGCAGGTAAATGGTAAATAAAAGTATAACTAGTAAAACTTAATGGCAAAAATATTGAGAAATATCAATATGTGACCTTCAATGGTTATAAATTAAATATCATGTAGGGTAGTATCACTGCAAAAAATTAAATATTAACAAATAAACATCATTAAAAATTCCATGGGAAATATACTTGTGCACTGTGTGTTCCACTTGGGTATCTAAGTGTCCTGTCACCATTAATTGAAAAGGCTGTTTCCCCTTTGTGCATCAGTCTTGATGCTCCTCAGGAATCAATTACCATACATGGATGTGTTCATTTCTGGAATCCCATTCTAGAAGTTTACATGTCTACAACCACCTATCTACCAACTTAGTGCCACACTGCTTATGTTATTGTAGTAGAGAAAAGAAAGAGAATCAAGAGATGAATAAAAGTGGAAGGAAGGAAAGGGACATAGGATAAACAAATGAATTAAGGTGTATTTCTCCCTTGTATCAACCCCCACAAGAATGGAAATGCTACATACTACAAACATGTAGTAATAAAATTTTTAAAAATTAAGAAATGTGGTATTTCCAACTTATTTCCTGATTTATTCAAAAGTAATTTTATTTATGCTAAAATAATTTTTAAAATATAAAACTGTACATGAAATTATGTATTATATATAAAGTAAAAATTAAACTCCTGTTAAAACCTATACACCAAAATAACCACTAGTAAATATTGTCTTTAATATATTAAACATGCTATTTTATTTTTTATTTTCATTCACACTATTTTAAGAATTTCAAGGTTCACTGAAACATTAAACAAGTAAAATAGAATTCATACATACCACCCTCACACACTCACATTTACGTGTTTGAAAGTTTTCTTTATTATTAATACCTTGCTTTAGTGTGATGTTTGATAACTTTAATGAATCAATATTAGTTGGTTATTACTGATCAGATACCACAACTTAATTGGGTTTTTTTTATTTTATCTAATTTTTGTTACATCTCCTTAATTATTTGTAACTGTCAGAGTTTCCCAGGATCTCCTTTAAACCAAGGATCTTGGCAGCTTTGAGTACTATGTGTCAGGTGTATTGTAAGTTGCTCCTTTATTGGAATCTATTTTATGTTTTTGTCATACAGTAGATAAGGTTATGAATATAACCTTATGAATATGAGAAGGAAAGACCACAGGCAAAGCAAAATGCTCATCACATCATATAAAAAGAATAATTTTAGGGCTGGGGATTTAGCTGAGCACATCAAGCACTTGCCTAGTAAGAGTGAAGTTGTGAGTTCAATCCCCAGTACCAAAAAAAGGAAGAATTTTCAATATAATTTATGACTTTATTATAAATTGATCTTGATCATCTAGCTCAAGTAGTGACTGAAAGGTGTTTTGTTTTATTTTGTTTAGTTGAAAAGGTTTTTTTTTCTTCTCTTTCCATACTGTGCTTTCTGGAAATATACTACAATGGCCAGCTCATATTTACTCCTTCATAGGGTAGAGTATCTACACAATTTATTTAAATTTTCCTGTAGTAGAGAGTTGATGCCTACACCCTAGTTATGACTTTAGGTGCTTATGCTAGTGAGCTACAACCCTGGCCTTCTTGTTACTACTTCAATCATTTATTTTTTGTGTGTACTTATGGATATTAGTTTTTTAAAATTTCATTTTTCCTAAAACTAAATGGTCCTTATAGCAATTATTTAATACAGAGTTTAATTAAAATGAGTTATAGATCAAAATATAAATCACAGAAAGCATCTAGTTTTTCTACACCACTGTAATATGATCTATTTTTTATATATGTTCATTATGAAACTAAGAAATTCTCCCTCTATTTATAGTTTGCTGAAAAATTTTATCACGAAGGGGTGTCAAATTTTGCCACAAGCCAGATGCATCAGTTGAAGTAATCAAGTGATTTTTTTTATCCCATTGATGTATTTGCATTGATTTTAAAGCACAAAGCCATTTTTGCAAGATTATAATATATTTACCAGTTGTCCATGGCTGTGAGATTTTTGTTTTCTATTAACACATGCTAATTATAAGTTTTAATGGGGTCACTGTGATATGTCATAACCACACGTATCATTCACTAACTGTGTCCATTGTTCTACCCAAAGGTCCTTTTCTTCCTTCAACTTTCCAGGTCCCTAAAATTCACACAGTCCTGTTAGAGATTTTACATCTGTGTTTTTAACCAATTGTTATAATTTCTTCCATAATTTTGATAAAATTCAACAATGAAACCTATGGGCCCATCGCATATCTTTCTTTTATTGGATATGATTCCATTCATATTCTATATTTTATAATTTTTAAGTAATTTGTATATTTCAAGAAATGAGCACATTTTATCTAGGGAATAAATGTGTGATTTTAATGTGGTTCACAAAATTTCTTTATTATTATTTTAAAACCTTATGGAAAACAGAAGATTCTTTGGTGTTTGAAACTTGTAACTTGTGTCTTTTCTCTTACTCTGTGTCTCCATTTTATTCTTGTTGTTTATGATGATGATGATTGTAGTGGCTTATTGCTTTTTCTGATATTTTAAAAAACAGTTCTTTTGATGTTGTTTTCTCTATTGATCTGTTTCTATGTTCATTGATTTCTTTTTAAATATTTTTCTTCTTTTGCTTTTGTTTTCTTCCTTACTTTTGAAAGACAATTTTACTGAACTTGGGGTTATAGTTTAGTTTTTCTCAATACTATAAATATTTCATTACATTATCTCCCTATTACATAGATTATGAGAAATCTGACTTAATTTACATGTTGGTTGTTGTACAGAAAAAATGTACCCTCCCTAGCCTTTGTATTTTTTAGAAATTTTCTCTTTTGGAAGAGTTCTGTAGTACATTTATAGTATACCTAGTTGTGAAGCTTTTGTCTTTTTATATCTGTTCTTCCCATTAGGTTTTGTTGTGTTCATTCACTTGTTTCTTGTTTTAATTAAAATAAAATAACATTTAAAATGCCAAGCAATTGAATTTATAATAGTGATAATATAGTCAACAGAACACAGATTGAGGGTAAAACATTACTAGGCAAAAATTAATAGCTCACACAGTTTTCACATACAATACAAATAAAAAATATTAAAATTAGTTTTCAACTTTGCCATTTAAAACATGATAAATCCAAAGATTCAGAAATGAAGGCACAAAAATGAATACTAATGAGTTACTACCAGGTTTATATAATAACAAACAACAATCCAATCAGGTTTTCCTGAGAAAAATATGGTGATTAAAAAGTAAAGAAAATAGAATTTCACAATATTTTAACTGGAGTTAAAATATTCCTGGGCACAAAGAAATTTTAAAATACTTTCATATTTTCAATGAAGGGCATAGTACAAAATAAGTCCAATTATTTTCAAGGAAAACATATATTGTCAAAACAGACTCTGGAAGTTTTTGCACATTGAGACCATAATATTAACTCAGACAAACAAGCAAGTCAGACGACAAGAAAAAAAACAGAATGAATCAATGCAATTTAGCATGGAAAATATATCTAAAAGTGTACATTGACAGTACAATTGTGTTATATGTTTTATATGTTGTTCAGCCTAACATACAAATAGATAAAAATGTTTGAAGGTAATATATTTCTATCTTAGGTTAGATTTCTGAATATAGTATTGTACAAAACAATTTTACACAGAAATTTCAGGTAACCTTGCAAAACTGCCGAGACAACAAATCATGAAACACAGTTTTGACCTCTGTAGAGAAAGATCTTCTAAAACTAGGCATGGTATTTTAATATTCAAAAACATTGTTAGCTAAAAAGTGAATGACAGTTAATAATGCCTAATTAATGACTAATGGAAGGAAGCTATGGTGCCCATTCACACAGAACTAATCATCAGGCATGCTTGGTTGTAATCATCCCTTAGAATTTTCTCATTCTAAAATATATAGGCATGGAGTGGCCGTTTATAGTTAAGGCTACTTCTGCAATACAATCCCAAGTACTTTTATCAGTCCAAAAATTTGTTTAATGTTATGATAATGAAATAATTGCTATACTGGCTAAGGTTTCTAATTCTTTCTTGTCTCTTTTTATATTGAAAGGATGAATTATAAATTTACTCCAGTTAATTTTTCAGTTAATGTAATACTTGAATCAACAAATATTGAAATACACTTGTATTTCAAAAATAATTAATGGTAAATATGTTATTTTAGTTTCCAACCACCTTTTTACTTTTTAATATATGTTGCAAATTAGACTTCAAAAGAGGAAGTTCTATTAATAAGTAAACACTGTACTGCATAACAAGAATTCAAGATTTTCTAATATAATTTTCTGCAATGGCAGATCTGTCAGATAATTATGCTTTGTTGTTTTAACTCTTCTAGCAAGAAGAAAGCTCACTCCCTAACTGTGATCATTATTTCTTCAAAGCCAATGTATGTATACTCTGTTTTTCCATTCATCATTGTTTGTCTGTTTAATTTTACATAGATTTCAATGACTTTAAGGTGTTAATTTTTATTTGTTCATTTATTTTGGATACATGTGATTTTTAAATTCTCACTTAACTGTGTATCCTTTTCCTGTATGCTAAATTTTTAAGCAATTCCAAAAAATGCTCAGGCACTTCTAAATTTGCTGAATTAGTAATTAGTCTCATGTAGAACATTGCCTGTTATTTTATAAACAAAGTTAATGATAGCAATTTCATCAACAATCAAGTTAACATTTTTATTTTGTGCTAAATCACATGTGGAAAAGAAATTACTATCAAGCTTTGAATGTCTATGATTAGACCATATGAAATTAGATTTTGTGTTTATTTAAATTTGTTTTCTGATCAGCATTTAGTACAAATGGCATCAGGGCAGGATCCCAGATTTATATGAGTTCTAGTATCTATCAGCTACCAATTTTAAGCAAATCATATGCTGAAGAATATAGTTCTTTTACCTCACAGCCTTATTATAAATGACACATTTCATGTATTTTGAAATGTAACAGCTGCAAAACTTGAGAATTTCTACTTTTATTCATTATAAACTATAAAAATTTAATGTCTTAATTGCTACTATCTGCTCTCTGATATTAGTTTTGAAGTTAACCAACTTATAGACATTCTAGTGCCTGAGAATATTGATTCTTCTTGAAGAAATTCTTCAGTTCTGGTTTGTCACATAAATATTTCCTTGCTGTCCTTTAATTTGACTTTACTTTGCATCACACTTTTTATATTTCTTGCTTTTCAGGTGACAGGGATTTCAAGGCAGAATTCCCAAGATAAATGGCCTGAAAGCTATAAGGTCCCTGCTCACCAAGTGGTCCATGAGCTGAAGCTAGTGTTGTAGAAATCTCATTCCATGTACCACTAATGAGCACAAGGTATCACAAGAAAGATTTTTAAAACTGTACGGGCATATCTGAAGATTTCCTTTCAATATCATTTTTGTCCTTCTTATTTTGCTGGTCAGGTAAGTAATAAGATAAATTAAATTTGGTAGCCTAATGAAATTCTAGAATTATAAAAATCCATGTTTTCCAATTCAACAAGCATTTGGATGAATACTTCCCTAAAATTAACTTCAACGAAAGGAAGTTTGAACTTTGGTTTCAAGTTTAATGGTTTTTTCTTTAGGTATAGCAGACATCCTGACTTATGGGGATATTCCCAGCTGGATCATAACATATTCAAGAAGGACTTGAATGGTCGATTACTAACTACGCTGCTTTGGATTGGGTCTTGAAGTTGTTTGTTTGTTCATTGTTTGTTTGTTTTTAGACTCATTAGATCCAGAGCAGCCTTTTGCTTTATATTTCCTGTACTGATGGTTTCAATTAATCTGTTGGTCATGAATGTTCATTCAAGAAGTTTCACAGAGCATATCAGCTTCTACTCCAGGTTTGATATTCTACATCTCACAAAACCAGAGAAAACCTAAATGTTACTGTAATGAAACTCTAGATCTCATGCTTGCTAGGCGAGCTAGAATAGGAGTGGAGAAAGAGTGAAAAGACAGAATTCTATGGGCCTGTTAAATTTAGCAAATACTCCTCTGGAAATAGGAATGCATAATGGTACAAATCTCATTAGAAAAAAATGCACTTTTAAGATGTGTTAATTATACTTTAGTGCCTTAGCAGTTTCATTATTCTAGGGTAGAGAAACTCATTTGATATTCATATATCCATAGATTTAAAACATTAGAAAAATACCTATGTATTCAAGGAGACATTGATTTGTAGAAGGTATACATAGCAAGTACAATTAACTGATAATAAATTCTGAAGTTTAGAAAATAATGAAAAGTAGAAAGATCCAATAAAATCATAATTTTCCCATTGCTCAGAAAATAATTGGTAACATTTACTATGTTATTTGAGTATGTTAAGTTCTTTACTTTGTTTAAAAAATCACTGTTTAGACCATTATTCACCCATACTGATTATTAGTAGGTTCATACAAACTGATTACAATACCGTAACAATCCTTGGTGCTCTGCCTACTTATCCTTTCCTCTTGCAAACCCCAGCAACAGCTGATCTTTTCACCATGTCCATAGTTTTGTCTTTTCCCAAATGTCATATATTTGGAACCATAGAGTTTCTAGCCCGTTAAAACTTTTTTCACTTAATATCAAGATTTCTCTTTGTTTTTCATACCTCAATACCAGAGTACTCCATCCTCTGGGAGCGTCACACTGTGTTCACCCACTGCATGACACATTTGTTCCTTCCAAGTTATGGCAATTATTAGAAAAGCTGTTGTAAGCATTTATGTGCTCATGTGAGTGGACAAAGAGCCACTGAGCTGTCTTCCACAGGGATTGTCCCACTCTGCACTTTCACCAGCTGTGAACGGCAGGCCCTGTGGCTGTGCATCCACAGGGCACTTAGTGCTGTTACTTCCTTGGATTTCAGCACAGTAATTCTAGCAAGCAAGTGGCAGTAACATGTTGTTGCTTCAGTTTTCCCTGGTCCTATGTAATAGGAAGCACGTTTTCATACGTGTACTGTAATGGGCATCTTTATATCTGCATACCCTCTTTATTGAAGTATTTTTTTAGAATCTTTGTCCTATGTTTAATTGAGTTGTTTGTAGGACACATTTCTTCATTATCTATAACTGGAATCCTGCCAAATGTGCATTTTGATTTTCGGGACATAGATCTTTTAAAGTCCATAATTACATGGTCAAAATGTAAAAGCATCTAACACTCTGTGGAGTCGCACCTATTGTCGGTTGCTTTAATGACAGCCCCGTAATGGCTTGTTCAGTCCTGCTTTATGTCATCTCGTCCGTTCCCTGCACAGTGTTCCATCCTGGCCACTGCGGCGAGGCCTTCAGCATCACCTCTGCAGTGCACCTTTGTGGCGCAGCGCCTACCCTGTTGCCAGGCTTCCTAGTCCTACATGCCCGGCTGCCCACAAAGGCAGACTTTCTGAGCAGACTTTATTGAGCTCTCACCAGCTCATTGCTCTCCTGCCAACGCAATGCCACAAGAGCCCATGTAAACTGTGAAACAGCACAAGGAGGAGTGACAATATAAAAAAGCCAGTGATACGTGACCAGAAGGAGGGTTTCAAGTGGGAAACCTATGATATTACTCTAAGTGTGAAACAAGGCTTAAAGAGATTTTTGCCTTAAAAAAGAAAAGTAATTTAGAAAATCTCATGAAGAAATCATTCAAGCAAATCTTGCAGGAAAAGAGTAAAGCAAAACTTTAGGTGGAAATGGGTATTTCACTATACAGTATTCAGTATTCAGAAACTAAAATCACAATTTTGTACAGTTCAAACTAACAAATGTATTTTAAGCCCAGATATTAGTAATTGTTACTTATGCTTTATTTCTATTTTCTAGAGTTAAATTTTTAACATGTATTCCCATGCAGTTTATTTCATAAACTGTTTTTCAAAATAAAATTCAATATGCTATTTTCAATGATATAATTTTTCTACATAGAGAGTATAGTATTTTTTCCACCTGAATATAAATATCTGGGAATAATATAATACCAATTTTTTGGGTTTCACTTATTTTTGATTTTTTCTTTTTTTATAAATAATTGTGTAATACTTTTTCCAAGTGCATTGATATTGGTATTAGCTTAAGTTACTTAAAATAGGATTCTTAGTTATATAATTTTCAGTATTTAATATATATTTTGAAATTGTTTTCTAGAAATATGAGAAATCATAGTTTCATTTATAGAGACCCTCACAGTTTTGCCACTGATATTTTGTTCTTTTATTTTAAACTTTTACAGTTTTACAGAAAAAATAGCATTTTGGTATTTTTATTTATATGTCTTTGATTGGCAAGTGAATGTAAACATGCTTTACATCTGCATTGACTATTTGAAGTTCTTTTGCCCATAGCCCTTTAAGTGCTTATTTATTTTAAATTTTGTGTATCATTATGTTTTACAATTATTTCCTACATTTGTTTGCAGCTAAAAATTACAAGAAATACTGAAATTTCAGGTTTTTTAATGGGAGAATGTCAAGCTTTTCTGCATAGTTATTCATATGAATTTATGCTTAGAAATATCTCACACAATTACCTAAACATTTTTATGTCATTTTCTGTTTTTTAAAGTTTTTAAAAATGTCATTCAAATTCATTTTAATTTCTCTTTAAGGGTAAGTGACATTTTTGCCATATTTGGTAAATATGTCTATACTTTATTGATAAACTCCTAAGTGATCTGGCTTCTTTCCCTCTAGCACCTTCTATTATATCTTTATTTGTAGATACAGTGCACTACTTAAAGGCTAAAATATTACTTTAATGTTCTATTTCAGTAGTTTCCTATTACCTTTTAGGTATATGATTCTTCTATGACCATATCTTTAGAGGTCTTTCATTTATTCTAAGTTGTTTTATTTCTTTGTGCATCAGTGTTTACTCTGAGAAGTGACCTTTGCTTCTATTTTTGGCATATTTATATCATTCAATACTTTAGATGTTAGCATATGAACCTTGTCTAAACCAGGGCAGACTGCACTGTGAGACGCTCTCCCTGTTTGCACTTGGTTCTTTTTCTCAGTATAACCTACTATTATAAAAATTACTCAATTATGTGTTTACTTGCTTATTGCAGAGATTCACAACTAGACTGAAAATGATGTATGACATGGCCTATAATTATTCCAGAAGGTGGTGAAGAGAAGGATATGTTCATTAGTACATACATGGGGCTGTCACCACTCAGTAAATGCTTTTCATCATTCAATTGTTTGGCCATTTTTTTCATGTCTATATCTTGTAATCTGAACAACTACTTTGATGATAACAATATGCAATGTATTATCCAGTGTTAATTTCCTATTATTTTGTTTTGAAATTCTGTAACATCTTTTTTGTTCCTTTTTTTTGTTCTTGAAATTAAAAAAAATGAATGCATTTTAGAAGGTCATTTGTGATTGAGGTTAAGAATTTTTCTTTCACATCAAGTCAATGATATCTGTTTCTTTTAATACTTCTGGTGCATTTTTAACAATTATTTCTTTTTTTTGTTCTTTTTTTTGTCCCTTTCAGATAATACAGACAAAGACAATGTATACAACTAATTATTCTCCACTGTCTGAATTTGTATTCCTGGGATTTAGTACCTACAGACCAGTGCAGCATTTCCTTGTTGGCTTCTCTATAGTGCTTTATGTAGCAATTGTTTTGTTTACAGTGGTTATTGACCCTCACTTACATTGTTGTGTTTACAGTGGTTATTGACCCTCACTTACATTCCCCCATGTACTTCTTTTTAGGCAGCCTTTCATGCATTGATTTATTTCTTTCTACCTTAACAGTTCCTAAGATGATTTCTGACATATACTCTGGGCACAATATCATTTCATTCAAGGGGTGCATCATCCAGATTTTTGCCCTTCATGTGCTGGGTGGATCTGAGATGGTGCTGCTCATAGCCATGGCCTTGGACAGATATGTGGCCATTTGCAAACCCCTGCACTACCTGACCATCACGAGCCCGCGGGTGTGCACTTTGCTTGTGTCTGGTGTTTGGATTATTTGGTCTCATTCACTCAGTGGCTCAGCTAGCTTTTGCCATCCAATTACCATTTTGTGGTCCAAATGACATAGATAGCTTTTATTGTGATCTTCCTTGGTTTATCAAACTGACCTGCACAGACACCTACAGAATAGAGTTCATAGTAACTGACAATAGTGGATTCATTTCGACAGGTACCTTCTTCTTACTGATTTTCTCCTATATCTTCATCCTGTCCACTGTATGGAAACACTCTTCAGGTGATTTTTCCAAGGCCCTCTCTACTCTCTCAGCACACATTTCTGTGGAGATTTTGTTCTTTGGACCATGCATTTTTGTTTATATGTGGCCATTCCCCACAGTGTCAGTGGATAAGTTTCCTTCCATTTTGGACTTCATGATTACACCCATCCTGAATCCTGCCATCTACACACTAAGAAACAAAGACATGAAGCTAACAATGAGAAGACTAAGTACTCAGCCCCTAAGGAAAATGTTCTAAACAACTCACGAGAACACAAATTACTTAGCATTTTTCAATGACTCAAATAATACAAATGTTTAAGCAACTGTACAAAATTTGATATCTGACAGCTACTCAAAGTGTTGATTGTACAGTCCATCTTTTAAACCAACTATGTCAATTATTCTAGATATAAGAAATCTAAACCTGTTGAATAGTTTCATTCAAAGTCAATAATAACTTGTTATTGCATAATTTCTCATTTGCAGGCTACTTTTATGTAATTTGAGAGTTCCAGATAGAGAAAACATAGTTTTGTGTTTTAGTTTTATAGTGCATTAATAATACTGAGTTATTTACAAAACTCAGACAAGAACATTCTAATATCAGAATCATAATAGAAGTTAACATTTTTCTCTAGGAATTGAAAAATTTTCATAACATGCAAATTTTCTTTAAGCACATTTATTCCTTTAAAATCATGTAGCTACAACTTCTATGTTTAATTTATTTTATATTCATTAACATATGATTAATATTAAAATGCTTTTTATTTCTCATTGTGACATATAATTTTCTAGAGTTAAATAATTTCCTAAATTAAACATTTATTACTTATGAGATTACAGTGATTCAACACATCAAGTCTGTAATGAACAAGTTATTTGCAACTGAGATATATCCTTAAGACCCTTTTATAGGAAGCTGGTGAAATAAATACATGCTATAACCTTAGCATAGCCTCAGAAGTCAGATCACCTGGCTTCAGATTTATTAACTTAGAGATAATGTATTCAAATTTTTTCAAAAACTCTGAAATATACAATTCTCCTTTTATTTAAGCCCAGGATATGAGTTATGTTATTTATATTTTGTCTGAAAGCCAAAAAAGTACATGAGAGAGTGGGTTTAATATTTGGAGGCAAAAAGAACACATGAGACAATTAAGTTAAAGAAATAGCATATAGGGAGGTGTAATTAGAGGGAAACTGATGTATGATAGGAGGAAAAAGAAGAGAGAGCTTTGATGAATGGGTGCTTCCTGGATTAGGTTTGTGATTCCTACTCTCCCTTTTATTTCAGTGTGAATTGACTGAAACCCTTTCCAGTTGTTCTACAATAGTAACATTTACAAAAAGTCATATACATTATAATTTTTGAGAACTGAGTGTCTATAAAACAATGAATGAATATTCTTTAAATATAAGTGGATGTTGGTATGATCACTGTATGGCAGGTGTTATTTTTATTTATTTTTCAACCTTCAATTTTCTTTTTAATGAAAATTTTTAAAATTTTCCAGTTTTAAGACATTTTCTTTAGAAAGATATACTGTAAATAACATGAGAGATTTATGAATAATAAATGTTTTATTTAATATTTTTCTATTATGAAATAGATTTTCCATACTATTTTTTCCATTTTCATTGATATGTAATTGATGAATCATACGATCTTAAGTATAATGTGTGGTGGTTTAGCATACATACATTTTTCAAGTTACTTCATGCATATCAGCTCACCATGCTCTGTATTATATCTCTTGAACTTATTTAGTCCATGCCTGAAAATTTGTAGTTTTTGGGCACCATCTCACTTTTTCTCCAACTTGTCAGTTTTGTTTTTATGACATCAACCTCCTAGATTACACATACAAGAGAGATCATGCAGTATTTTTCTATACTTTAGTTCTATCTATATTTTTACAAATTGCAAGATTTCCTAAATTTCATTGTACATAATGTTCAAAATTCATTGTTTATTTACCAATCAACTTAAACACTTAAGTTGTTTCCACACCTTTTCAAGGGCTATTGTGAGTAACGCTGCTATGAAGGTGGCAATCCACATATCTTAGAGTGGAGTGGAGTGCTGACTTCACTTCCTTGGTGCATATGCTCAAAAAAGAGATTGTTTAGTTATATGGCAGTTCTATTTTTTAAGCTTTTGAAGAACCTCTGTACTGTTTTCTGTAATGGTTGTGCCAATGTACAATCCCATCAACAGTGTAGAAATATTTCTGCTTCTCAACTGTCTCACCAAGCATCATGTCATGAATTTGGACACAAGCTTTCTTGTTAGTTGTGTGGTGATATTTCACTATACCTTTTATTTCACTATAACTCATATATTGGCCATACTTATATCCTTTTTTGCACAAAGGTTCATTTCAGCCCTCTCTACAACTGAAAAGGATATCCTTTCAGTTAACTCAATTATTTTTGCTTTTGTTTCTTGGAATTTTGGTGGAATATTAAAAAAAAACTCTTTGACCATAACAATGCCATGGAGATTTTTCTTGCTTTATTCTAGCCTTACAATTTCAAAATTGAGTTACAGTCTAAATAACAATACAAATACAATACAATTGTTGCATTTCTATGCAATAATAATCATCCATCCAAACAACAAACCAAGATACTATCATTTAAAATAGAATTGAAAAGAATAAAATATATTGGGATGATTTAACCAAGGAAAGAAAAGAATTGCATATTGAAAATTGTTGAACATAGATGAAGGAAATGGAATAGGAATACTAACAAGTAAACAGAAAGATTGCCCATGGGCACAATTTCTAAGAATTAATATTGTTAAAATGTTCATACTTGCTCAAGGCATTCTAAATATACAATAAAATATTTAGCAATATTTTGGTGGCATTTTTTTACAAAAAAAAAATCTAATTTTTCATAGAATCACAAAAACCCACAGCTAAAACAATCTTAAGAACAAAGTCATAATGTTTCACAACTGAAATTGTTTTATAAAGCAATATAATCCAAACCGTATGGTACAGGCATAAAATCAGTCACATGGATCAGTAGAACATGTTGAGAGATTAGAAATAAACTCCAAATCTATGGTCAGTCAATATTTGACAAAAGCAAAAGGAACTCATGAAGTAAAGACAATCTCTTCAAGAGATATGTAGAAAAATAAAATTGGACACTATATATCACCTACAAAAATTAACTCAAACTGGATTGTGACTGGAATTATTTTCTAAAATCTACTCTTTCCAGATTCTTTGTTGAAATACTTTCTATAGTCATTTGCTTTGTTTAAATCATTTCTTGGTCAAGAAATGGGTGCTATGTGCATGCATATTGGTATATACTGATACATGTGTGTGATCTTTGCAAACACTGAATTTCATTTGATCTTCAAAGCAAGAAAACAGTAAAATTTACTTCTAAATTATGAGGGAATTGTAAATATTGACTA
This sequence comes from Hydrochoerus hydrochaeris, assembly GCA_004027455.1. NCBI lineage: Eukaryota > Metazoa > Chordata > Mammalia > Rodentia > Hydrochaeridae > Hydrochoerus > Hydrochoerus hydrochaeris. The sequence goes on from PVLA01008923.1 coordinate 53,253, forward strand.
TTCTTGTTTCAAAATTATTCTTAGATTATATAGACAGTCAAAATCATATATTTCTTGATCATGTTTATTTTAAAATATGAAATTTTAAAAAGAGAAAAAGAAAGACAATAGTAATAGGGCAATTACATCTAATTTAGAGGTTTTACAGTGAACACTCTAATAGTGTGAGTTCCTGAAATAACCACTGAAATTCATATGCTGACATTTTAGTCTCCTCATGGCAACTTTAATCTCTTTGTTTCTGAAGGTATAAATAGCTGCATTTAGGAGAGGAGTTATCACTGCATAAAACACTGCAAGAAACTTGTCCACCCATGTAATGCTAACTGGCCACAGATAGATAAAGATGCATGGCCCAAAGAAAATCACCACCGCTGTGATGTGGGCAGTGCAGGTAGAAAGAGCCTTGGATGACCCACTCTTAGAGTGAAAGCAGACAGTAAACAGAATATGAGAATATGAGAGCAGCAACAGAATGAAGCAGATAGTTGCCAGTAGACCACTGTCAGCATTTATCAAAATTTCTAGACTATAGGTGTCCATGCAAGCTAACCTGATCACCAGTGGAATGTCACAGAAAAAGCTATCCAATTCTCTAGGTCCACAGAAGGGCAGCTTTAAAATAATAACTAGTTGGCTAATTGAATGTGCAAAGCCAACCATCCATGATGTCATAACTAACCCAAGGGACCTGCATCTGTTCATGATACTAGAGTAATGGAGTGGTTTACAGATGGCCACGTAGCGGTCATAGGCCATTGAAACAAGTAGTACCATTTCACCTCCTCCAAAGAAGTGTCCGAAGAAAATCTGGCACATACACCCTCCAAAGGATATAGTCTTGTTTTTCTTGAGAAAATCTGTGATCATTTTAGGTGTAGTGACTGAGGAAAGGCAGAAGTCAATGAAGGAAAGGTTGGCCAACAGGAAGTACATGGGTGAGTGGAGTTGGGGGTCAGTAATGATTATTACCACAATAAAGGCGTTGCCTAAAATGGTGATCAAATAAAATGAAGAAAATGTCACTAGAAAGAAACCTTGAAGCTCCCATGAATCACAAAGCCCAAGAATAATGAATTTTGACACCACAGATTGGTTTACTTCTTCCATTTAATTCAGATTTAAATCTATCTAAATGAAAAGGCAAAGTATGAGATTTTCTGAATATGTGAATCATTAAACATTACTAATAGAAATGATTTCTAGATTAATTGCTTTGAAAAAATTGGCATTAGCTTAGAACATTCACATACCCTGTGGCTCAATGAGTCTGCTATCAGGATCAATTCTTGCACATGTGTGCAAGCCTTGTACACTAGTTTATACTAATGCACACTGACAAAACAAGCAATTTGTTCTGAACTACAACTAATGAAGTATTCCTCTATAAGATGCCATAGAAATATCTAAGTAAAATATAATAACAGAAGAAAAGTGCTCAGAAAGGATTCACTCAGCATGATTTACAAAGGGAAAAAGGAATTGAAAAGTAGTTTAATACCTTGTGTACTATGACAAAGCTACATATGAAATTTTTAAAAGAGAAAAAGAAAGACAATAGTAACTTCAAGTGAGAGGCGGCCAGAGGTAGGTACAAAGCCAAACATATAAGCACAGGAAGGAATTGCAAATAGTTTTCTTCTTATGTTAGGTCATATTTTCATAGGTATAATTTTCCTGAAAAAACATAATGTTCATGAAAAAATGATACCATAGTATGAAACAAAATTATGATTAATTCAATTTAGTAGACCTAATTAAATATTATATATTTTAAAAGGTACATTGTATTGCTGTTTTGGGAAAAATAGTACCAATATGTAAATTTAAAATATTCTTGGAATATTTAGAAATTATTGAAGGTCAATTTCACTAATGAATATATAAATAAAGCAATTAAAAATAAAAGTATAATACTAATTTTGAAAAAATACCAAAACTATTTCTACCAATAAACACAGTTAAATACAAGAGCACATAACCCAGTCAGGGAGAATGTAGTTAACCATCTGTGGTAGAATAAATGTCCCGGACATAAAGAAATGATCAGGTTGGAACTTAGGGTGCTCAGAAACCAAGCAGCCAGCTCACTGCCCTGGTAAGTGGCTGTGGCCTGGGAAGCCCCAGCCACTCCAGGGCAAGAACCATCAGCATCTCCTGAGATTCACGTCACTTTGGAACTTAGGGCACTGGGAAACCAAGCAGCCACCTTGCCACCCTGGTAAGCGGTTGTGAGCCTGCCAGTCCACGGGCTGAGATTCAAACATTCATCCCCCACCTCCATCCTCCCACCGCCGTTAGCAAGTGGGAGCCAGAGATCTCAGCATCTCTTGCGAAGTTGACTATATGCAATGTAGCAAATAAGGAGGATTTCCTTCTACCATCTCTTTGAAGGCAAATATTTTTATCACTGTTTTGCTTTGTTCTGATTAATGGTATCACTCTATTCAATATTCTGTTTTGATAAGTTCTATAATGTTCTGTATTTCCTTTGATTTTGATATACCTGATTGAAAGAATAACTATTGTCAAGAAAACGAGATATACTATGGGACCTATTACTGTTATCCCAGTAACCTGCTGTGATGTTCTGTACCAATTTCACTACGCTGTCTCAATTGGCTTTGTTCCATCTTGTTCTGTGGTATTTTCCTTCTTTAAAAAAAAAATTTAAAAAAAGAAAGAAATGATCAATCATGAGCATTACCAAGAAAATTTCCACGATCATTAGTCCCAAAGCTTATTAAACCTGTAAGATATGACTCAAAACCTGGGATTTGCTTCAGCCTGAGTTTTGCCTCAAAGCTTTTAAAACTTATATAACTCAAAACCCAAAGTCTGCTTTGAAACCTGAGGTCTGGCTCCTGAGGGTTATCTTTCAGTATACAACTTTAAAATGCATAAAGAATATCAAGTTCCATTGAATTTCCATTCGAACAAGATGGCTTTTGATAAACTGAAACTGGACTATGAAACTGAAACTAGATGGATGGAATAAACCAAAAACCTGTGGTTGAGTCTTAGACTGGGACCACACATCAAGTAATTTAAGACAAAGATTTTACAGTTAAAAATGCAAAGATACTTGGGACCTCAGACTTCTGCCCTGTATATGCAGAGTTCAGTAACCAACATTTCTAACAACTTCATAGGTCAGATTTCTATTCACTTTTACCTGTTTTACAGACAAGTCATGATTTTTGAAATACTTCATATCCCTCTTAACCTTAATAGAAGTCTTTTCTGCCATGTCACAGAAATGACATATATCATGAGCCAAGTGGATTCCTTACCAACAAATTACAGAAACATTCTATTTATTTCACTATTTAAATTGACACCTGTAGAAACCTAATTCTGTAAAACTAAAAATAGATTAATCTTCTTTTCCCTTCTAGTATTGTCTCTTCCCAAACCTCCCCAAACTAGTTGTCCATCCCCTCCTCTTCCATTTTCTTTCATTTTGTATTCTCTTCCTTTTACTTTTTATTCTCCTTAATTTTCCTATTGCATGGGCTTTGCTAAAGTTTATCAGTTAGCTCCATCAGCCATTGCTGTGTCCTAATGACTGATTTTCATCACCCTCATTCAAAGTTAGCAATTAGATAGCTAATTCATTATTGATTTTGTTATTTTCATTCATTTATAGCTTGGGTACATTTTAAAATATTTAATCACTATTTTGTAATCATAGTAATAACTATGCTCCTTTTACAACTGAGTCAACAAAAAGTAACAGCCCAAAGTACCACAATTAATTGAAGACCTACTAGTTAACTGCCTGAAAACATCTTTGTTTAAAAAGTTTAATTTGTTTAAAAAAGAATATGACTTTTATGAGTCATAAAAAATAATAAAACTCTTCCTAAGATCACACTGCTATGAATAGGTATGATCAGATAGTTGTATGAAGAATATTCTACATATTTATAAAAACTACTTTATTGTTGTTGTTCTTGGCAGAATTACCCCACATTTTCTGCTTATGTAGCCTGTATGTACCCCTGTTGTTGGATATAACTGAAGGGACTGAAGTTACTGTTTGAATTCAATAGTGTTATCAGATACCAGAGATATAAGCAAGCAGAGAATTAGAAACTACCAGTTTAAAGGGGGGGGTGTTTTTTTCTATGAGAGCAACAAGAATTCATCAAGTATTTTCTTAATGCATACATTAAATTCTACACCAGGAACATCAGATGAAAAAGCAATAAACTCTGAATGCTACATATTACACCAAAAAAAGTAAAGCCCTATGCATGTTTCTTACCTTATTGTTTGCTTCAAAAGTTGTTAAGTTTAGTTAAATTACAAAACACAAAGTATTACTACTAAGTAATTCATATTAATTCCAATATTAATAAAACTGTTAGAATTAACTCTAAAGCATGCATAGGTGGTTGATTCTAAAAGTAAACATTTATTCATCCAAAAGACTTAAACAACTTGTAAAGAAAATAACAAAAAAAAGTTATTTAAAACTCTAATGAAAAGTTATCAAAACTCTTAAGAAACTGGGACTATTCTCATTTTTCTTTTGAAGTTACTAATTTCAGAGTATGTGAAAACTAGTCCCTTGTGTCTCCCTTACCTTACCAGGTGCCAGAAACTTAGTCTTCTGTAACTTAATCTTCCCAACAACCCATGAAAAGGGTCATCCTCTGAAATGCACTCTCGGTATAACCCGTTACACTGAGAAGCCTCAGAGCGGAGAAGGAGCCAGGCAGGACGCACAGCAAGGTTCTCTGACTCCAGCGCTCCCCTTCTGTGCTCTTGTTCCTAATCTTCTGCTCCAAAAGCGTGATTCTGTTTGAACAGCAAACATTTGTATAGCTGTTTAGAGATTGTTCATTCCATATATTTGAAAAATCTTTTTCTCAATATAAATTATTAATAATCAATTTCTTCCTTATGAAAATTTCTGTTAATTGCATTTACTTGTCTGCCTGTGTGAACCCCTTGACCCATAGTAACTATGGACCCTGATGGTTCTGAATTTATGAGAACAACTCTTCTTCAACCAAGTCATCCCGGAGCTCTTCAACCTTAAAGTTCACTTTCTTCTTGATACTTTAGGGAGTCCAGATAGAAGTGAAAGAAAAAAATCCTTGATATTTCAGGAAGCTTTGGAGTACTTTAAACCATTCCAATTAGTACATATAGTAAAATGGTATTTTAAAAGTGTGACATTGTCCTAAATATGCCAGACCAAGAGAATTAGAAGTAAATTAAGAATAAGGTATGGATTGTATCTTCTCAGAGAAATACCAGATCTGATGATATTTTTTTCTCCATGGATAAAGTATTACTCATATTCTAATTTAAGTCTGAAATAAAATCACATTGCAACAAAACAATCCATTTTCTTCTGGGACCAGTGTTCATGACAGAGTGAGTGGTATTTATTTAATTCAGAGAGTGGCCTCTAGGGTAGGAAACTTTCAATCTCCTATATCATGTTCCTTTGGGACTTTGTGTTTTCTGAGCCCTTCTGAATTGAGAGTATCATCTGGAAGTATGTGTGCTGTTAAAAGAACTGATAAATAAAATAAAGCTTCTGATATTATGGGTAAGCACAATTTCAAAGTATTTATTTCTAGAATGATTTTATAAAACAAAAATTGTGACTTTACTTCATAATTGTGTTGTCATTTCTCATCATAGAAGCCGGATGAGCTGTGGAGTGGGGCTGAATGACTACCGGTGGTGGTGAGCTGGTCCCTGAAGACACCACCCACGCCCACGACAGGCTAGACATGAATGGCTTCTATGGTTCAGTGGAGAACAGAGAAATGTGAGGGTCTCAAAAACTTCCATGCTAAATTGACCAATATTCTAGGTTTAATATTTTCTGTAAAAATTTGTATTGTTCGTATTCTTCAAAATTATAAAGCAATAAAGTCTACCTTTTATCTTCATTTAAAAATTGTTGTTAAATTCTACTTCTCCAGATTCCAACACTTCAGAGTTTAAGAAACAAGTTTGTTTGTATCCTGTTATTTCTGCTACTTTTCATTAGAAGGCATGTTTTTCCACACTCTGATGGGCCATTTGAAATTTTGAAACTTTTCAACAATAATATAAATAATACTTATATTTTGTAGTACATATGTATCCATGTAAAATATTACTGTATATCTATTGTGTATTGTCTTATATAGCTCAACATGTACATATAATAATTCCTATTTTGATGGTTTCAAATGATCATTTATGTGATTTGTGAATGTAGCTATATAGCTAAGAATAAATTTTCCAACCTAGAATTTATCCAAGTATTCCTATATTTCTTTGCTGTTTGTTTGTTTGTTTTTAACATTTAAATAACCATCTGAAACGCCTTTGAGTTTATGTTGAGAAGCAAGTTACATATTTTTTAAGCTTTAACTGTGAGACTCATTGACTGCACAATTTCATCCTGTTCACCTAATGTGATACTAGGTTTTTCAGTACTGTCCTGATAGTTGCTACAGTTTCTTTAGTATTTTCATTCCCTTCTTTACCCTGTCACAATTTGAAAGTAGAAATATGATCAGGCCACTGTTTATAATCTTGCAATGCCTCCTTACTATTTAGAGTAAAAGGCAAAATTCTTATTCTACTCACTGTTTAGTGGTACCCTACCTACTCACCATAATCTAAGAAATACCCTTGTTATAAATCATAATACTCTGTCCTTCTCCTTAAAATTAATTAGCACAGCATATATTGGTTATGGCTATTTGTTCAGCTCCACCTGAATTCATGATCAGTATTTCATCTTAGAACCTGAAATAATTTCTGGTATACAGTGGATAGTTAAAAATTGTAGTTGGCTGAATAAACAAATACAATGAATGTGAAATTTTCCAAAATTCATTGTGGTAAACAAAAATGTGTGTTTTTCTTTAATTCAAATCTTGAAAGTAACACAAATCTATTTCTTTCAATATTTACTTTGGATAAATTCTTTTTATGATTTTTTTCTCTAGGTAATACCAGAAAAAATCAATGCATGAAGAAAATTACACTGAGGTGTCTGAATCTGTGTTTCTGGGACTTTCTGCATCTAGACCAATACAGAATTTCTCCTTCCCTTTTCTACAGTGTTTTACATAACAGTTTTTCTGGGGAACATTCTTGTTGTATTTACAGTGGCCATTGACCCTCACTTACATTCCCCCATGTACTTCTTTTTTAGTACTCGGGATTGAACTCTCTCATGTACTTCTTTTCATGCATTGAATTCTTTCTTTCTACCTTAACAGTTACTAAGATGATTTCTGACATATACTCTGGGCACAATACCATTTCATTCAAGGGGCGCATCATCCAGATATTTGTCCCTCATGTGCTGGGTGGATCCGAGATGGTGCTGCTCCTAGCCATGGTCTTGGACAGATATGTGGCCATTTGAAAGCCCCTCCACTACCTGACCATTATGAGCCTGTGGGCATGCATTTTGCTTGTGTCTGGTGCTAGGGTTATTGGTCTCATTCACTCAGTGGCTCAGCTAGCTTTTGTCATCCAATTACCATTTTTTGATCCAAATGAGATAGATAGATTTTATTGTGATCTTCCTCAATTTATAAATCTCGCCTGTGCAAACACCCACAGAATGGAGTTCTTGGTTACTGCCAATGGTGGATTCATTTCCACAGGCACCTTCTTCTGACTGATTATCTCCTACATCTTCATTCTGTTCACTTTATGGAAACACTCTTCAAGAGGGCCATCCAAGGCCTTCTCTACTCTCTCAGCTCACATATCTGTGGTAGTTTTGTTCTTTGGACCATGCATTTTTGTTTATATGTGGCCATTCCCCACAGTGTCAGTGGATAAATTTCCTGCCATTTTGGACTTCATCATCACACCCATCCTGAATCCTGCCATTTACACACAGGAATAAAGACATGAGACTGGCAATGAAAAGATTTATTAGTCACTTACTGTGTTTGGGGAAATTTTCCTAAAAAATTCATAAGGACACAATGGTGCTTTCTGTAAGCTCTTAGGACTCCATTGCCTTGATAAAATTGATTGTCACTTAGCATTTTTAAAACTTTTGATAGTTTATTTCAAACATATGACCAATACCTTGATCATATGTTTAGTAGGCTACCTATGGGTAATTTTACATAAGTTAAGAGTTTAAAATAAAGTTTTTATGTAATCCATATTTTGATTACTTGTTTTGTTTTATTGCCTGTGTTTGGTTTGGTTAGGCTTTGTTTAATCTGGTTTGGTTTAGTTTGGTTTTCTGAGGCAGATTCTCACCATGTAGTCCAGTCTGACCTCAAACTTCTGGCAATCCCCCACCTCAGTCACCTGAGCACCGAGACTACAGGTACATACCACCACATCCAGCAGAAAAACTCAAAGATTTAGTTTATGCATATGATCCACTGTACATATTTGCAGAACTATTGGTTTAAATTGATATTTTCTTCTCTCATTGGGTTAAAAATATTCTCATCTGAACAGTATAGTTTTTCTCATCACAGCATTTGGGAAACAAATAAGCTGACATTCTATATTGAACAGGTTTTTGTCTTTCTGTCCTTCATTCTATTGCTCACATTAATAGACATAAGGAGTAACAATACAATTTTAGAAAAAAGTTTAATTTGTTTAATAAAATAAAAATTGCTTAATAAATAATAAAGCTGACGGAGAAACAATTGTGTTTTGAATACCACTTGGAATCTGGTCACTATGAGAACAAAATTTGTCTTCCCCTCAAGCTTGCCCTTAAACATGAACTGAAAAGTAGAAAAATTAGAGATTATATTAAACCATCAAAGTAAAACTAACTTGAAATTCAAGAAATGTTAAAGCCTCATATATATTCTCACTTAGCCATTGATAAAATACAAGAATGAGGCAGACCATGTGGGACCCAGAGAAGAGAAGCCAGTTCGCTGTTCCTGTGAGTCAGAAGAGGTCATCCAGGGTCTGGGGAGAGCACTGCAAGAAGCTGGTTTGATCTTCCAGTAAGCTGTGCAAACCAGGTGGGGCCCAGGAGAGAAGACAGATAATGTTGTCTGATGACTTCGCAGGATGAAGGCCAGTGGTCTAAGCATCTATTAGGAGGATGACAGCATGCAACACATCAAATATGGGGGAATTTTGTCTTGTTTTTGAAATACAACATTATTCTCACTGTTTTATTTTGTTCCAGTATATTGTTTTGTTTTATTCAGTGCTCCATTTTGATTGGTTTTATTCTGTTTTGTTTTATTCAATTTACTGTGTCTGAGGAAATCGACAACTATTATGAAGTTAACAAAATATATTATTGTAGACATTGTTCAAGGCCTATTGTCCTGATTTGAAGTTATGTACCACTTTCACTGCTTTGTTTTGATTGGCTTCATTCTGTTTTGTATTGTCAGGTTTTATTCTCCCAACAATAAAAAAAAATACAGGAATGAATACTATTCTTGTTCAGTGATGAAACCTGTGCTCTGAGACTCTCAGGCCTGGGAAACCAACCAACACACAGAGCAACATACCATCTTTTGGAAAACTTTAATTGTTGATATTATCTTCTCATATTAAGATGTAGTTTGCTCCCCTATCACTGAGTTTGTATTGATCATCTTATAGTCTGGAATCATACATAATAGTTGCCACAGTGTCCCCTTTTCTTGTCTGAAAATAAAAAAATCCTATTAAATTTAAATGTTCCATCTATGACAGAATCTTAAATCCTATTAATCAAAATTCCTTACCTTGAAAATGTAATCATAAACTGTTTTAAATAGCTTAGAACATCAGTTTAGTGTGTAATATTCAACACATTATTTAGCAACTATTTCATAATATTAATTTTCTTCAGCAGTTGTATACACATAAATTTAAATAGTTTCTCAGTCATGTGGCCTCATACTACAAGGCTTATTTTAAAATTAAGTAGCTAGAAATTAATTTTCAAAGTACTTTGAAGGCATTGAAAATTGTTATGATTTGTTGAGATTTTTAAATATGTTCTCTGACAGTGTCCAGGAAATACAATTGAGATAGTCAACAACACTTCAATTTGTACATTGATGACTGGAATTCTGGAATTCTGCTGTGGAATTTGGCTTATTGGAGTCAAAGTGTTAATAAAATTCTAGGAAAGCTAAAGACAATTGGCAGATTTGGCTTAAACATCAAACTCAAGGTGGCAATAATTATTACAAGGATTAATTCTGCAGGTTGAATTTTGCCCTTCCAATTCATACATTTAAATTCCAATCCCCAGTACCTCTGAAAATAACCCTTCTTGGCAATAAGATATTTTAAGAGTGATTAATATAAAGTAGGATTTGAGGGGAATCCTAACCCTGTGTTAGTGATGCCCCTAAAAAGGAGGAGGGAGCACAGAGTGCTCAAGAGTGAAGGCCATGTGAAGACATAGAGAGAAGGGCCATCTGACAGTCAAGGAGAAGAGACAAGCTGCAAAGAAATCAAAACTGCCAGTTATTCAGCCTTCACTTTATTCCCTAGAGTGGCAAAGAAACTAACAAAACAGGTCCAGATTCAGTATAAAGAAAACATCCAAACTCTGATGAAAGAAGTCAAATAATTAAATGGAAAAATTTATTCTGAATTCATGGATAGGAAGACTCTCTATTGCCAAGATGTCAATTTTTGTCAACTTGATCTATACATTTAATTCAATATAAGCCAAAGTCCTGCCAAAGTAGTTTATGAACACTGGAAAAGTGTTCCAAAGTAGAAAGAGAGAGGCAGCATCACCTTGGCTAATTGCAGTTGATTAATATACTGCCTTGAGCTCTGGTAATGGCAATGATCTAACTTCTTTCCTTCTTCAATGTTTTTCTGGCTATTTTACACATATTTCTCATTATTTATGGAACAGTAAAAGAAAGATGCACTATAAGATTGGCAGTGATTTAGTCAATGATCAATACTATTGTGAGAGGACAAATAAAGGGAATATTCACTATTTGCTGTAAGAGTGCCCAGTGAATTTTTATTCTTATTAAATTGAGTTATATTAATGTATCATTTTATATAATAGCACATTAAAAACTATCTTTCTATTATCTTTCTTTCACTTAGACATATGCCTAAAATATGGCTTCCCAATGAAACTGATAATGTTCAAAACACCACTAAAAGGAGAACTGAGAAAAGTGAGATCTAATGTTCCTCTAACACACAAGAAGCAAGAGTTTAAGTCTCTTAAATCCTGAATACAATGATAATCTCCTAAGGCTGAGCTATCTGGCTATCACTGCCTATCTATGAAACTCATTAATTTCTATTAGGCCTGGGATTCACATCTTGCTTCAGTTGGATGACATGCTAGATACTGAACAAAGAACTGAGTGTTGTCTTCTATTAAGAGACAAAATAAATACATACTTTAAACCTCATTTTGTTATGCTGTAAAATTCTTTCTTGTATCTTATTAGATAGCTCAAATAAATTATCATCACTTGAACGCTAAACTAAGAGAAAATAAGTAGCTGGGGTCCCCCAGGAGAATGATAGGGAAGGTCTTCCCAAATTTTGCCTCTGTTTGAAACACACAGCTGAACAAATTCTGTGCCCAGAGCTCCTCTGTACAGTATTGCATACTGAGGAGGACACCTTCTCAATAAAATGTGTCTTTGCAGAAAACAAATTGAGCTCCATTACATCCTTAGTGTAGAGTATGAAGTAAACTACATCAGCAGAAAAGGACCTGGTTTCCAACATGATTCTAGTAGGTAAGTAAATCACAAACTCTCTGATTTGGAAACTTTCACTTTGTTCTCATTCACTAATTTAACCAGCTGTTTGGTAGCATTTTTTTATAGCAACCTATGAATCTTAGAGTTTTTAATGTGTTTTTAATTGTTGTATTTATGAAAATAGTATAGGTTTTCTCTTCTAACAGATCTCTGAGACCTCTCAGTTTCTTAGACCACAGATTCAATTCTGACCAAAAAAACAAAACAAACAAACAACAACAAAAAAACAATATCCTACAGTCTCACAGCTTCCCAAGCCTTCTGTTTGGAAAACAATTGTTTTCATAAATCATTTGAATTATCTGATTTTTCTAATTCTTTTCATGTTTTCCCAGTTTTATGATTTGAGCAAAGTATTAAATAAGGGAAAGGTTAGTTATGGTATTAAAAGGGTGAAATATGTCCCAGCCTGGTGACATACAAAAAGATATTGACGTGATTTTAACAGCATAAACTTCTATCCAACCTGTCTTGGCTATTTGAGTTTGTGTTTCTGGATTCTCCAGCTAAGACAAAGTGTCTTATCCAGAAATCTTGCCTTTTTGTCTTAGTTTATCAAACTCCTGCCTAAATCCATGTCTGCTGTGGAGTTATTCTGGAGGACTTGGAGTTAGACAGACCTCAGTTTACCTTATAGATCTACCAATGTCTTTTTTTTGTATGACTAGGAAAATCAAGCTTTGACATCTGCCAAATGAAACAAAAAGTTACGGTTATTAAAACATAAAGTTTGTAAGGTGCTTAGCGGTCTTTCTGGATGAAGGACGTGGGGCACCACCAGTGACTCATGTTAGAACACACAGCTAGTGAGCAGAGGACGTGGAGATGCTAACAGGAGCCTCCAGGTCCGTGTTCTCCCACGCTGTGTTATAGTTTGCCTTGGACACTGCAGCTACATGAATGCACCTTTCTTCTTCACTGGTTTTCAGACATCTGGTTTTAAAAATCAGCAAAACAATAAATGACACCTCTCAAAAATAGAAAATTGAGTTGGGAATAAAGGAACAAGTATACAGTTACCTAAAATTACTCCATTTACTAAAATTGTGAGTAAATCTTAAAAATCTATTTGTGCAAAATACCGTTGCATCCACTATGAAGTTAAAAAGTGTTCTGCTCTGCAAGTGTTTCTTTGACAGCTTTACATCTAGTTATTAGAATTCTATATTGTATAAATGTATCCACTTATACAATACCTTATCCTTGAAGAGTTAGTTTCTAATTAACTTACTTTATCAATACCTAAATAGAGCAAAATCCTGTAGATTAATTTCATATTTTGTCGTTTATTTATTTCCTTTCTATATAGATCCATGATTTAGGATGTATATTTTGCATCTACTGTTCCCTGACCCTCTGAAAGGAATGTACACTTTACATTCTTTCAGCTGAGATTGAGAAACACTGTCTCATTGGTCCCCTTCAAAAAACAAGTTTAATTCTCTCATAGAAAATCATATAAACTAGAATCTAGTCCTAAACTTGTAGCCAACTTAGAAAAGTTTTCTGAACTTCAATTTCAAAAACATTGAGCAAGGAATGTAGCTTAGTGGAAAGTGCTTGCTTGACTAAGATGCATGAGACAAGAGTTGAAATTCCAGCACTGCAAAGAAAACAAAAACAAAAATATTAATGCATAGTTATAAAATCTTATATTTTACATGACAGCCTTCTAATCATTTGGAACTCTTTTGCCAAAATATATGTGATAAAACAGATGCTTATGATGCCAATATTGGCCTAAAGTTTTAACAGTCATTAAATACTATAATTTTTTTAAATCTTTCATGTTCCCACATAGTAATTGTTATGTGTTCTTTACAATATTTTAAGTTCTGCAGTGCAACTCTTATCTTTACTGGCTTTGTTCCATTTTTTAGATTTTAATCAAATTAATTATTGGTTAATAATTACAGGCTTATAATATACTTTTGGTACCCTTTACAGAAAACATTCTCCTGTCTCTGCAATATTTTCTTTGCAACATAGCCCTGTATTTGAAATGGATGTTTGCATCTCTTGATAGCAACTGAAAAGAACTACTGGCCATTTAATGAACAATATAGTTGTTCTTAGATTATTTCAGGCAGAAATTTTATTTTCATAATTTTGATTCTATTTTTTTACTCAGCACAATGTGATCTCTACTTTTATTCAAAATTTCAAACATGTAAGAAAGATTTGTGTTTTTAACTGAATGCTTATATTACACACTTTATTTAGAGATGACACTTTTAATTATATTTTATTCAACTGACTGTATTACATTTAATTTATTTGATGGAGAGCCAGGCGTGATGGCTCACGCCTATAATCCCAGCGCTCAGGAGGCTGAGGCAGGAGGATCATTGTGAGTTCGAGACCAGCCTGGGCTACAAAGTGAGCTCAAGACCAGCCTAAAAATAGTGAGACCCTGTCTCAAAAAAGATAATTTATTTGATGGTAATTTTGAGGCAGACCTTTGTGTGACTTGTGAATGATTACTATTTTAGAATCTCCTATTGGAGAGTATTAGTGATTTATTGTTTTTCACATAGAAAAACTGTTTTACCACAGCACCATTATGTTTTCTATCTTCGTGATTCATTTAATGTTTCATGTATAAATGGATGCTGTTGGTTTAAGTCATACTGCATGAATGCTACTACATTATTGCCTAATCCCCCAGGAACTGGTCCGTAAATTAACTCACTAAAATGTTTGTAAAAGGTATAGAAGTGTAGTTCAGGGTACAGTGCTTCCATAACATGTACAAAACTCTGGGATTGATCCCCATCATTGCCAAATAATGGTTATGGATACACCTTCTGGAATCAAACAGTGCTAACATTCTCTCAGGGCCTTCTATGGTATACTCTGGTACTTCGAGAGTGTTCTTGTTGAGGCCCTTTATGGTTTTCAGTAAGATAGACAAGGGATCCCATTTGACTTTACACAAAAAATACCTGGAAATAAATCATAGAATGGCAGAACTTATGGGAGAATGGAGACAGAGATCATATTAAATAGACTTTTCAATTATCAACATGGAAAAATAAATAGACTGAGAAAGAAAGAGAGAGAAAACCAAATCTCAGGAAACAGAAACAGAAGTGGACAGCTGGGATTACATCAAACTAAAATGACCCTGTACATCAAAGGGAACAACAGAATGAAGAGACAACCTATAGATTGACTATGAATATCTGACAACTATTTAACTAAAAAAATAAATTCTAGAATATGTAAGAAACAAAAAGAAACATGACACTAAAAAAAAAGTAATTCAGATTCAAAAATGGACTCATGAAATGCATAAATGCTTCTTAAAAGAAGAAATACAAACTCTCAACAAATGTTAAATATCATTAGCAATCTGAAAAATGCAAATCAAAACCAAAAGGAGACATCTCATCCAAGTTCAAATAGCTATTATCAAAAAACCAAATAGATAAATAAAAAAGCAAAAAGAACAAATGCTGGTCAAGATGTTAATAAAAAAATTCTCACAAACTGTTGGATGGACTGTAAATTAATACAGTGATTATGGAAAATGGTATGAAGTGTCCTGGAAAAACTACAAACAAAGTTACTACATAGTCCACTTACTTCACTTCTGGAATATGATGTACGGAACCTGAGATGGAATCAGCATATATGTACAAATATAATATCCAGAAATAAAAAGAGTAACATCCTGGCAATTTCAGCAAAACAAAGTAGGAGAACATTATATGAGACCAGCAAGACACAGAAAGGAAAGTATCACCTGTTTTTTTTTCAGATATGGAATCTTAGAAGTAGTAAGACTCAATATAGAATCATGGTTTCTAGAGGTAAGAAAAGATAAAAGATAGATAAATGGAGATTAAATTATGTCAGAATACATTGTGTGCATGTACTCAAATATCACTATATATCTCAGTAATTACAAACATAAGACTTGTGTGCCACAAATTAAAATGCAATTTTAAAAAAAGTAAAAACACCAGTAGAAGGTTGTGGTGGTTAATGCCTGTAATCCCAGCACTTAGGAGGCTGAGGCATAAGGATCACAGAATTTGAGGTCAGCTTGGCCTACAAAGTGAGTTCAAGACCAGCCTGAACTGTATAGTGAAATCGTCTTAAAAAGACAAAAGAAGAAGGAGGAGGAGGTGGAGAAGGAGAAGGAGGTGGAGAAGGAGGAGGAGGTGGAGAAGGAGGAGGAGCAGGAGGAGAAGGAGAAGAAATAGGAGGAGGAGGAAAAGGAGGAGGAAGAGGAGGAGGAGAAGGAGGAGGAAGAGGATGAAAAGGAGGATGAAGAGGAGGAGGAAGAGAAGGAAGAGGAGGAGGAGGAAGAGGAGGAGAAGAAGAGGAAGAAAAGGAAGATACTGTTGAAATATATTTAAAGATCTTGACATAAAATATGTTTCATCAGTGAGATAAAAATTTGGCAAAGGATAACTTACAAATTAGTCTGTAAACTATCCATCTGAAAACTTTCTGTCACCTGGAATATTTGCCTGAGAAACACAGGAAACAGATCACAGAAAATATGAAGACAATTGTGAGAGGCAAAACAAAAAGAACAAAATACCTGGTCAATATTTTTTAAAAAGATACTTTTGGCATTCATCTAACATACACATATTCTTTTCTTATGGAGTTACAATTCCTATTATATTGCAACTTCTAATTTCTTTATTTATGTATTTTATGTTGGTTTAATTCAAAGGTTTACAATTCCAGGTTTTGCAACCCACACAAAAAATACTAGTATACCACTGATTTTGACATTTGATCATTTTCTTTCCTCAGGTGACGTGACATCAGCATTCGTCACAAGCCAATGGATATGCAAATGGCTCCATGGTTTCTGAATTCATGTTGCTGGGACTCTCAACTGAGTGGGAAACCAGTTTTTCTCATGTTCACATTCTCATATTTCTAGAGATGGAAGAGGGGATCAGGGGAAAAGGAGTGGGCGACAAAGGGATTGAAAATGATCCAGGTGTTACATGTGAACACTGATTTCCAAAAAGGAACATCACTACGACATATTGAAAACACACACTAGAGAGAAAAGGAATTTAAACTAATGAAAGAATGTTAACAAGAAACCATCAATGTCAATGTAACTACCAAATAATTCTCCACACAATTCAGAGAGTTCTGTGGTTCTATGTACTCACAAATTGTTCCCTAAGGAAACCCTTACCTGAGAACAACCACCCACCTCTCACCAACACACACACACACACAAATATAAAAATCAGTTTTATATGTATGTACACATTCACAGAAAAATAGAGATGCAAATGTATGTACATATATTTATATATTTATTTTTATAATAGTTATAATAGACAAATCCAGATATTTCAACACTATGTGGCTTCCTCAAATTTGATAGCTTGGTAATACTGCATATTCTATATCCTTTGATGATGTGTGCCACTTGATAGATAAAATTATATGTATATATCTTTATCATAATTTCTAGTTCATTTTCATATAGAAGAAATTAATAATTTCTTTGATTTCATTATATTGCTAATATCTCACAAGTTAATAGTGACATTCAAGTTATCTATATGGCAACATATTAAAGGGTTTATGCTGACAGTATAACTCAACTAAACAAAGATATTAAGTAAGAACATGTTCTTTAAACAGGAATTATAAAACCATTACTCATATCTATCAACACCACAGGGACATAGAGTGACTCCTAATATTTTGCATGAAATGATTGCAACAGTATCCATTGGTATAAATCTTTACTATTAGTAGTCACTATTACCTTATAAGTGATAGAAAGCCTCCATGTAACTGTGGCTATGTTTAAACATAATACAACATTAGCATGCCTTGACTGAGATTTTGTTGCTTTCCAAGGATGTTCAAAAAATACAGTATAAGTTTAAATAAAAATTATTACAATAGAAGACATTTCCATTAATTCCCCTCAAATCACTTCAGCCCTCTTCAGTCAGACTTATTTCATCTTTCTTGCCACTATCTGAGGCTGTATTTCATGACTGTCTTTACAAGGCCTGATAAAAAGTACACTGAATTCTGCTGCTGAACTGTACTATCTGATATCCTCATCTACTTTAGACACCAGATCTGTAACCTGGCAACTGCTGGCTTTTCCCCAAAGTGAAAATGACCATTAAAGGTAAATATTTTGGGTCAGTTAAGGACACTGAGGCAGCCACGACAGTAAAGCTGAAGACACAAGACAGAATCTTCACAAACGCTTCAGAAAATGGCAAGAATGATGGGATAAATGGGTGGCAAGTATGGAATATGATAAGGAGGCTTAATGTTTTTTACTATAATAAATTTGTTCTAACTCAAATACGCACCATATATTTATCACATCCATATACAACTAGTTCTTCCAGTTTACTGAATGAGACCTTACAAACTGTTATAGCTCATATCTAGATGTACCTAAAAGCCTCATGGTCATAGGTGGGGATTTTTGGGGGTGGTTGGATCGAGAGTGTGTGATGCTGGGGGTAAGCATGGAATGTTAGGACTGATTCACAGTGTGATACTAGGATTAAGGGAGCCCCACCCTGACTGTGAGTGCTACCTTCCTGAAGTATAACTTGGCTAGAATATAAGTGTATGAGTCAGTGTTTTACTAGAGAAACAGATATAAGATATACAAGTGTATAAGGATTTACAAATTTGGCTTGCAGTGGTCACCCACAGAGTCAGATGAAGAAGAACATAGAGGGTGTCTGCACACTGAAGGGCTCAGGCCAAGGTCTGGAGTTCACATACAAGTACATATCAAGAGGTTGATGGGTCTATGATGGGAGCTGACGTTTGGGCTAGAAACCAGGAGATTATGTCCATGGTGAAAGTGAAGACCAGAAGTCCTCCAAAGAAACAAAAGCAGATCTGTCCTTCTTCATTTCCCCTTCATGCCATCCTGGCTATGAACCACCCTTGGGTGAGTCTTCTGCATTCTAGGATGTGGTGTTGCAGAGCTGATTTACTTAACCTTCTCTTAACTAAACTTCTCAAATTAGCAAAATCACGCAACCATCATATAGGAACAGAGAGAAAGCCACTCCTTGCTTGCTGTTTGCAGCTTGCTACTTGCTGCCTCTGATGCTTCTGCCTGCTATGAATTTTTTCTTCTCTGTGATTCCCCTCTGCAGTGTCACTCTGCCTTGAAGCCAGCCAGCTATGTACTCAAACCTCTACAAACAGTGAGCTGCAATAAACCTTTCCTCCTTTAACTCTGGGCATTGGTACTTTATCTCAGCAATAAGCAAAGTAACCAAGACACTGCCCCACTGTTTTCTTAAGCATATATATTTAATTATATCCAACAATAATTCAATATAATCTACTTCTAAGTAATTTAATTTTGTAATGACAGACAATGGAACCTTAAAAACATTTTGAGTTGATAGTAATAAAAATAAAATAATTAAATAAAGAGTACAGTGTAGCCATAGCCATCTTCCTAGCAATGGTACTGTATGTGTTTCTTTTTCAACTTTATTTTTTCCTAGTATGTGTTTGCCATACATGATTGCAGTCACCATGGGGCATTTGCACCTGTACATAGTGCACCTTAATTCTTCTTCCCCATTTCCCTCCGCTTCCCTTCAAACCTTCTGCTCCTCCTCATTTGCAAAAATTCTATTTTTGACTTCCATTCTCACTTTTTTGAACAATCTCTTTTCCCTTCCATCCTTTCTGCCTTCCCCTCTCTTGCTCCCTTCCAATATTAATGTTTCTCCTATTTCCCAGGATCTATCTTCTATTTTACTCCTTATTTATACTTTGGGATTTTCACACAAGAAAAAATGCGATGTTTAAACTTGTGTTTCTGATTTACTTCACTTAAAATTATGATCTCAAAATGCATCCATTTATCTAAAAATATCTCAAGTTTTTTTATGCCAGAGTAGAACTCCATTACATATAAATACTACATTTTCTTTATTCATTCATCTATTGATGGGCCTATAGGGTGTCTCTAAGATTATGATAAATTATGCTGCTACAAACATGGATATACATGTATCACTGTGTCATGATAGTTTTAACTCTTTCAGGAAGATATCTAGAAGGAGAATAGCTAGGACAAATGGGACCATTAGTTTTAGTTTTTTGAGACATCTTCAGAATGATTTCCATAGTGATTGTACCAATTCCCACCAAAAGGGAGCAATTCCTTTTTCCCCACAGACTCACCAGAATTTATTATTGGTTGATTTCTTGATGATAACCATTTTTTTCTAGAGATAGAATCTAGTGTTGTTTTATTTTCATTTCTCAAATGACCAGAGATGTTGAACATTTTTTCATACATTTATTTCTGTTTGTACTTCATCTGAGAAGCGTCTATTCATTTCAGGTGACCAATTTTTTAAATTGGGTTTGTAAATTTATAGGTTCTAACTTCATCTAGTTCTTTACATATCCCAGATATTAGTCCTCTGTCTGAGGAGAGGTTGGTAAAATTATTTTTTCCACTCTGTGAGTCTCACCCTGTAGTCTTTTGCTATGCAAAAGCTTTTTAATTTATATGATTCTTTTTGTTGATTCTTTGTAATGTTTTCAGTGCAACTGGAATTTTTTCATAAAGTCTTTGCCTATACTTATTTTTTCAAGAGTTTTACCATCTTAGCTACTTTTCACATTGCTGAGACAAAATACCCAATACCTAAAATTAAAGGAGGAAAGGCTCACAATTTTTAGACATTTCAGCCCATAGTTACCTGGCTTCAAAGCAGTAGCATGGCAGAAGGGAATCATGGCAAGAAGTAAGGCAAGGGCACATTAGCCCTCTTTTTGTCCCTTATATTTCATGCAGTTTGCCACCTGAGGGTGGGAGTAGCACTGACACCTTTAATTGTAGCCAAAATTATACCAAACCAATCAGGGATTGATTTAGTATTCACACACCCTTGATTTTTCCTCCAAGAATTCTAGATTCGATCACCCTAACCCTAACTCCCTCCCACCCCTGCCATGACTGCCTGAGATTTTGGGGGGACATCTAGACACAAGTCATAACACTTACTTATCCTATCTTCCAGAAGATTAAGAGTTTCTGTTTTGATATTTAGATCTTTGGTCTATTTTGATTTTAGTTTACTGCATGGCAACAGATATGGGTCCAGAGTCAAACTAGGGCATATGGAAAGTCTGTTTTCCAGGTTCCATTTATAAAAGATGCCATCTGTCTTCCAGTAAAGACATTTGATTCCCTTGTCAAAGGTAAAGTAACTTAAAGTGCTTGAAGTTGTTTGTGTGTCTTTTGTTCTCTCCATTGATCCCCATGACTTTTTAAAATTTTTTCAATACACTGTTTGTCACTGTAGCTTTAATATAAAGTAAAATAAGGGATGGTGATGGCCCTGCCTTGCACTTATTGCCCAGAATTGTTTAGTGATTCTTAGTCTCTTTTGGCTTCCTGTGAATTTTAGAGTTGTTTCCTCTAATTATATGAGGAATACTCGTAGTATTTTGATAGGTTGAGAAAGAATAAGACTGAGAGGTTAAAAAGCACAGAGAATCAAAACTAGGACTGAAAAAGCACATCACTATACAGATGATACAGTTCTTACAAATATTATAGGATTATATTATGCATAACTATGCAAAAATGAAACTGTTACATTAAATGGAAAATTTACTATTAAAATAGCAATTAAATCAATTATTGCTTTTCAGTTAAATTTGAATTTAACATAAACAAAAAATTTTTAGTATAACCATGTTCCAAATATCACATGAAACATACTTAAACAAAACAATTATTTGTGTTTATGTTGATATAAAACTCAAACCCTACATTTTCCATGGCTACTTTTTCACAAGCAAATTACCTGGAAATTCATTTATTCACTGGTACTTTTTTTGTTTATCATATCTCTTTCTAGCTTTTATTATTATTAGAGTATTTGCATGAATATCTCCCCAAAGCCTCATGTGGTCATGGGGGGTGGGCTTTTTCAGAGGCAGCTGAATCTAGAGTTTGCTATTAATTTGTAGTGCAGTGCAGGGATTAAGGGTGGGTAATTGTTGTATCAGTCCACTTGACTGGATTAGGTTCAGAGCAGTATGGAGAAGATAAAGGGGGAAGAAGGAGGCTTGTCTCCAGCTTTTCTCTTTAGCTCTTTCTTGTTGTTTTTGCTGTCTTCTACTTCCATGAAATATTGCTCCTATGCCATGTGCTACCCTGCCTTGGAGCCAGAAGCTGATTATGGACTGCTACAACTTGTGAAGCAAATAAACTTTTTCTTCCTTACCTTTTGGCATCAGGTATTTTGTCTCAGCAATGAGAAAAGTAATAAAGAAAATTATCAATTTTTCTGTACAATTATGCTATATATATATATATATATATATATATAATGCAAAATATATAGTATTTTATGGGCAAGTTGAAACTCTCTGGCTGTGTTAGAAAAGAACATATGTATAGAGCTCTGAGGTCCAAATAACACCACAACTGAGGCCACCAAGGACATGGTTGCTGACACTTCCTGTTCCAGAAAAATAAAATCTGTCAACCTTAGAGATCAAACAGTTATCTTAACTGTCAAAATTTACTGCTTAGTGATGTCTTTGAACTGACTCTCAAGCTTCTGCTCAGTTCCCATGCTTACTTCAGTAACTCTTTCCTGTGTTTGAACAACAAAAGTAATATGGCTTGCCCAGAGATTTTCTTTGTCACAACCCCCAGGGAATCTTAAATTCCATTAAAAGGATTTTGACCTTCCTGGAGCCCTAAAAATTGTGCCACTTCTCTCTTTTATTTAAGTCATTTGCTGTTCACTCATTTAGGAGACTGGGATTAGGTCAAGACCCAATATTTTGGGAGTGGGTACATGTATACTGCAGCTTATTTCTTTTGTGAATCACCTTCACCTTCCATCACCTTCTATCTCCTTCAATTATTATACCTCAATTTCTTGTTGATGTTATTAATTGACATTATGACATACAATCTTTATAGTCATCAAGTTTATATAAATGGTGTATCTTTATTCCTCATGTCTCCTCTTCTTAACCCTCATGATGTTCCCTTAGACCCCTTTCCCTCCTCCCATTCTATCCCTGCATTTTTATTTGTTTATATGCACTGCACCTCACTCAAATGGAGATAACATACAGTATTTAAACTCATGTGTCTGGTTAATTTCATTCAACATTATATTTTCTGGGAGCTCCCTTTTCCTGCATATGTCTCAAATTTATCATTCTTTACATTTGAGTAAAAATATCACATTTTCTTAGCTTAATCATCTTGTTGACAAGCATACAGGCTGTTCGCAGGATTTTATTATCACAAATTGTGTTGCTATAAACATTAATATACATGTAACAACTGTAGTGTGATGTCGCCAGCTCTGTTCTGGGAAGATAACTAGCAGTGGAATAGCTGGGCAGTGGAATTTCTCATTTCAGTTTGTTGAGAACACTCTACACTTATTTCCATGTTTGTGCCAGTATACATTCCTACCAACAGTGTAGGTATCTTTTTTCACCACAGGTTCACCAGCATTTGTTAGTGCTTGATTTCTTGATGATTGCCATTCCTTCTGGAGTAAGATGGAATGTTAGCATTGTTTCAATTTGAATTCTCTAATGGCTAGAGATTTTGCTTATTTTTTCATATATTTGTTGGACATTTGAACTTCTTCCTTTGTGAAGCATCTGTTTATTTCACTTGCCCAGTTTTTGACTGGGTCTTTAATTTTAAGAGTTTATTTTATTTTATTTTTTTATTGATTTTTGTCTTCTCTCAAAGAAATAGCTTGTAAAAATTTTCACATTGTGTAGGTTGTCTTTTCACTCTACTAATTGATTCTTTTTAGTCATTTGTTGATTCTTGCTATTTCTTGTGCAATTGAGGTTCTGTCTAGAATCCTTTCCTATTCCTATGTCTTCAAGTGTTTTACCTATTTTATCCCCCAGTAGATTTGATGTTTCTGTTTTAACTTTTAGATCTTTGATTGATTTTGATTTTAATTTCTTACACAGTGAGAAGAGGGTCCAGTTTCAATATTATGCAAATAGATGAGGTTTTTCCAGCATCACATGTTGAATAGGCTGTTTTTCTCCTCATGTATGCTTTTGGCCCCTTTGTCAAAGATCTGAATGTGTTTGGAGATGGATTTGTACCCTCTCTGCTCTTTCACCAATCCAGGCGTCTGTTTTCATGCCTGCATCATGCCATTTTTATCAAAATCCGGAATTGTGAGGCCTGATGTTCTGCTCTGCTCTGGTTGCTCAAAATGGCTTTTGCTATTGTGGATCTCTTCTGGTTCAATATAAATTTTATGCTTGTTTTCTCTAGTTCAGTAAAATATGCCAATGGCATCTTCACTGGGACTGCATTGACCCTCTATAACTGATTTAGTATTATGGGCACTATGAAAATATTTGTCTATCCTGGAACAGAGGACATTTTCCTATTTTCTGATGCCCTCTTCAGTCACCTTTTTCAGTGTGTTATAGTTGTCTTTACAAAGGTCTTCCACTTCCTTGCTTATGTTAATTCCTGGGTATTTCATTTTTCTTGAAGCTACTGAAAATAGTATGGTGTTCATAATTTCTTTCTTATCATTATCATTATTGGAATACATAAATGCTAATGATTTTTGTATTTTGATTATGTATCCTATTATGTTGCTGAAGTTGGTTATTTTTTATTTAAAGAGAAACAAAAGCATGTAAAGGGTAGAGATAATACACAATTTCAAAAAAAAAGATAAACAATAAGAAATCACTAGTTGATAAATTACATATTGTCCTCTTAGAAATAGTTGTTCAAGTTACAAAATTAAAACACACAAAGTGGACACTAAGGCAGTGAGAGTGCAAACAGCTATGCATGCATGAGTCTCTACATGTGTTTCTATCCTTTCTGTATTAGAGGGAAAAACAAAACATAGCAAGACAAAACAAAACCAATTCCTATAAAAATATGAAACCAAAAAGTGGTATAAAACCACAGTACAAGGTGATCAACAATGATTACTGTGTTGTTTCTTATTATCTTCAATAGAATTGTCTATATCATCAGGCATAATTGAATATAGCAGTACATAACAATATTAGTAAAAATAAAACATTGTAGACAGTATAAAATGTCAAAGGCATGCAATAATCAAACCAGAGTGGATATTCTAGTGAATCTTGTCATCTTTGGTGCAGTTGCCTATATTGTCAGATTTGGTTCTACCAATCATAACATCTTTGAATAAAATCTATCAATACAAACAGCAATCTAACAAACCAGATTCGATTATGATCAGTCATGGTAAAACAGTGTAAGTTACACAGAACTTCAGATTAAGTTAATAGGAAATTAAGATATTTCTAGGTTCTTGTTGGATTCTTGAACAGATCTGTTTGCACTCTCATTGCTTTAGTGTCCACTTTCTGTGCTTTAATTCTGTAACTTGAATAACTATTTATAAAAGAACAATATGTAATGTATCAACTAGTGATTTCTTACTATTTATCTTCTTTTCTTGAAATTCTGTAATATTTCTACCTTTTTCCTGTTTTTTTTCCTCTTTAAATAAAAAAATATGAAAAAAATAGGAAATTAAGGATGATTACCATACTATATCCTGCTATTTTGGGGAGAACTGTCTGTGCCCTCAAATCTAGTACAGGTAGACAAACTGGAACAGAATGTAATCCATCTAAGCAGAGTGGTGTGAGTAATGTTGGTTTTAAATCCTGGTGCACTATTAACAATATAGTGTATCAAGGCCATCTATGTTAGAAACTCTAGCCATCCTTCTCTGCCTCATTTGTGCTATGCTATTTTTCTGCCTTTGTTTGTCTACTTTTCTCCTTCATTCTACTGCCTGCCCCACTCATTGAGGCCTTTCTTCCACTGTTCTTAAAATCCTGGTATTTTTTTTTCTTTCTCTCTAATGTCCTTCAGTATTCTCTGTAGGGTTGGATTGGTGGTCACAAATTCCCCCAGTTCCTCTTTGTCATGGAAGCATTTTGTTTCTCCATTAATTTCTAGTGACAGTTTTGCAGGGTACATCAATCTGGGCTGGAGGTTTTTTTTCTTTCAGTGTTTGGAATACTTCACTCCAAACTCTTCTTGATCTGATGGTCTGTGTCGAGAAGTCAGCCGTGATTCTGATGGGCTTACCTTTATAGGTAATCTGTCTCTTTTCTCTGATGGCTTTTAATATTCTTGTTTTATATTTAATTTCTGGTAATCTTGATTATTATATGTCTAGGTGTGGCTCTGTTTTGCTTGTAAGTGGCTGGAGTTCTGTTTGCCTCACATAACTGATGTTGCATGTTTGCTGCCCTCAGTCTCTTTTGTTTTTCCCTCTCCTGGATCAATGTTCTCAGGGTTTTGGGCTAGGGGCTTCTTCTTGTTTCACTCTCTTGTCCTGTTTTTGGTTTCTTTTATACAGGTGTATATTGGAGGTCTCAGCCCCTTTCCTTGTTGGTTCTTCAGAAGCAGGCTGGTGAGGGATTTCTGCCCTCTCCAGTTTGCTCCTGTCCCTGAGATGTAAGCAGCAGCTGTATATGCTGGTCCCTCCCCACTGGGCCAGTCAAACTTCAGGGGCTTTCACCAGGTCAGTGTGTGCTAGGTGTAGGGAATCAGTTTGGGATGGCTTATTGGGTCCCAGCCAGGGGCATGACCCCAACCAAGAAAATCCCACGAATCTGCTCTGGGGAGGGAGCAACCAAGTGAAGTCACTGTTGTTCCTAGTTCAGGCCCCTCCTGCCTGATTCCAACATATTGTCCATTTGGTTGCGCCCTTCCCATGGTGGGGGCCTTATTCCCAGCACTGTCCATGGATTAAGGAAGGTCCCTTCACCAACTCTGTTCTCTATTGGGCTCACCAACCCCCGACTTCAGCGTGGCTGTGGTTCTTGCTAAAATCCCCTAGTATAACTGTGATCTTGTTCATCTGGTCTTTTAATTTCCAAAGTTTTTGTTTTATAAAGATAAGTGCTCCAGTATTTGGTGTATATGTATTTTGTTCCCTTAACTAGTTTGTGGTGGCTTTCTTTGTCTCATCTATGCAGTTTTAGCTTAAAGTTTATCATGTCTGATATTAGAAAAGCTATGCCTGCTAGTTGTGGGATCCTGGTGCATGAAATGTTTTTTCTGTCTTTTAATTTTCAGTCTATGAACATATATATATACATTCATATTGCATACATATGTAATGTATATATATTGCGTGAATTTCTTGTATGGAACAGACTGTTGGATTCTAGTTTTATTTTGCTTTGCTTTGATTTGCTTTTATTCAATCTGATAACTTGTGTCTTTTATTTGGAGACTTGAAGCCATTAACATTCATAGCTATTACTGAGACTAGTTGCTTTATTTACCATCATTACCTTCTTTATCTGTTGGTGAATCCTTTGCTTTTCTCTCCCTGACATTTTTTCTTGACATTGATTCACTGACCTGACTTGGAGTTTTTATTTCTTCCATGCTCTTTAGCTCTGTTGATTACTTCATAGTGTCTGTAAGAATACTCTTAAGTGTTTTATTGAGTCCTGGTTTATCACTCATAAATCTTTGGAACAGAGCTTTTTCATATACTCTATATATAGATATACTCTATCTCTCCATCTGTTTTGCAGGACAGTTTTGCTGATAAATCTTTCTGGGTTAGAAGTTACTTGGTCTTAGAGCTTGAAATACTTTAAGTTCTTCTCACCTTCATGATTTCTGATGAGAAGCTGCTTTAATTCAATGTGCTTACCTTTATATCTAATTTTTTGTTTTCCTCTAAATGCTTTGAAATTCTTATTGTCTGATTGTTTTTTCTGTATATCTTGTTATTTAATGAGAATATGCGTTAGTGAGCTTTTGTATTCTTCAGATTCATTTGGGGTTTTGTAAGCATTGCTTCCTTACATTTTAAATTCTTTTCTTCTATATGGAGATTTTCGCCATGGATTCTGTAAATATGTTGTTATTTTCATCTGTGTTGTCTTCTAGCCTTTGTGTAACTCCAGTTAGCTTCAGATTGCTATTCTTATTGCCATCTTACAGCTGATGGCTGAAAATTCCTTAATCTCTTATTTTTGGACACTTCATCATAATTCATGATTTTATCCTCAATTTCAGACACTTTGTCTTTGTGTTGATCAGTTTTACATTTCATGAATTCTATATAGTCTCATTTCAGGTATTTCTTTCTGACATTATTTAATGAAAAAATGAAACATTTTCATAAAAAAACAAGAAAATAACAATGGTTATTATATGGTTCATTATTATCTTCAAAGCAATTACTCAAGACATAGACGATAAAGTTTCTTACAAAAAAGAAACAAGCAGGCCATACAAACTTTCTTCTCAATGTTTAAGATAAACTTTTAATATAGATGAAACAACTTAGCACATACATTTAAGTACTTATGAAACAAGGGATTGTGTACTTGGGAAAATATTTAAGCTTCTACCTACTTTAATATTTATTTCTCTTCTATTTTTATCTCTCAAATAGATGATAGATAGACAGTTGGATAGATAGATAAACATTTAGTGTTTCTACCATAAGAGAAAATACTTGTGGTATTTGAACTCATATGTCTGATTACTTCACTGGAGAGTGTGTTCTCAAGCTGCATCCATATCCATTTGCCTATGAATGACAAGTTTATCTTTCTTTACAACAGTGTAGTACTCCATGACATAAAACACCATATTTTCTTTGTCCATTTATCTATTGACAGACATGTGCTGTTTTCAAGATCTAGCTGCTATAATTGCCGGAGTCCAGCTGTGGCAGGGCTAGGGTTTCCCAAAGGTGGTCAGGGAGTCGGCGACTGAGAGCCAGAAAACACTGCACACCAGTCTGTGAGTGAATCTGAATCCGCTTTATTTTTTAGAAGCTGGAATATATATTTGCTAACCTTTGGCAGCCACCCCCAGCCCCAAGCAGGAAGCGCCCCAGGCTTAGGGCCAGGCAGGGATAATCCTAAACAATAGATTTTAACCTCAACTCCAAGCAGGAATCGCCCCAGGTTCAGGGCAATAGGTATCAATTAACATTTTAATCTTGACATTTAGTCAGCCCGGGAAATGCAAGCCGACACACCCGGATGCCGGCAGGAGGACCTGACGCCCGCAGGAGGAAGAGATGTGTGAGATTATTAGGCCACTCCCTACATTGCTTTCCTTATCATTTATGGGAGTGGCAGTCCCTGCAAGGACAGCGCCTGTCTTAGGTCAAGGACTCTTCACATGTACCCAACCAGGCCTTACCCGTCATGGGCCTGCAGGACAGCAATTGGTCCTGTGCCTGTCTTAGGCAGCTGG